>CM034352.1:2202111-2271005 GCA_019925275.1 Mytilus edulis
TATCCTAGTTTCCTTTTGTACAATACAGGTTTCTTTGTTTTAGGTTCCTCTTCATCATCACTGTCCTGTAAAATAAAGAAATACTAAAATATTTCTCTTCACTTTTTAAAATATATAACAATATTAAATAGGCTGCTGAAATATACTAATATACTAATACTGTAAACCAACTTATTTTCTTGGGTACTTTATTTTGTGTTCAGCCAATTCTAGACTTTTTTGCACCTATTTAGTTGCGCAATTCCCAAATAGACTTGATGTAGATAAGTTAGGAAAAATTCAAGTCTAACATATTTGAAACAACCTATATTCACAATAGTTTTCTTCTCGAGAAAATAAATTACTCTAAAAATTAGTGTGTTTACAGTAATATAGACATTGTCACAAATATATAATAAGTATGTGTGGCCTTAATGGTTAAGTGGCAGGTTGCTAGTCTCCAAGTGTAGGAGGTCATGGTTTCCATTCCAAGTTGAGCTTAATCAGACTTGTATTCAATGCTTAACTGCCAAGCATGCTGCATTTATGGGTAAGACCAAAGACTGGTGGCACAGAGTCATATTAATAGTCCAGTCAATCTATCATTAATTTGACCCTAACCCAAAAGTAATTGCAACAGAAGATTTTTAAGTTTGAATCTTTAGCATTATACCCCAAACTTACACAGAAAAAAGTCCCATAAAATCTAACTTGAGGAAGACTTAAAAAAATCAACATTTGAAATTCCTATGGAGATTTGCATTGAAAAAGGAGATAACTCTTGCAAAAATGGAAGAAATATCAATAAAAATTGATACAAAATTATAACTTCACCGCTTCTATTCATCAGAATGTATTGATTTTTGATTTTTTAGCGGTCTTTAGAGTATAACAAACAACTCTAAAGGTGTTTTCATGTAATTTATCAAGCTATAATGTAGATTTCATAATTCATTAGTTGACCATTTATTGAATTTTTCAACATGTCAAGGTAAAGAATCTCAAATTTAATAAAAATAATAAAACACGTATTCTTCTTTTTGTGGTTTAAAGTTTCTCTAGATAAGTAAGTTGCTGAAAAAATATAATATACAGATATAAACATACCAAATTTTCACATTATTTTTTCAAAATGGTTACAAAGCTTCAAACTTGCAATTTCTTTAATGAAAAATGCACAAAAAAAATTAAACTACCCATAACATTTCGGTTTTGAACATTTCATGAGCAGAAGATTATATAATTTAGTCAAATACAAACTTGTAACCCCATCAAAGTATCATACTTTACATAAATTTCAAGAAAAACAACAAAAAACTGACAAAAAAAAAACTAATTTTTGCAAGAGTTATCTCCCCTTTCAATGTTTAATTTCCATAGGAAATTAAAAATGCTGATTTTGAGTTTTCCTCAAGTTAGATTTTATGGGACTTTTTTCTGTGTATATAAAGGGCATAATGCAATAGATTAGAACTAAAACATTTTCTGTTGCAATTAGTTTGAGGTTAAATCTTAGTTTGACTGGACTATAATGTGTCAAAGTAGTTTAACAATATAAAGCAGGGGTAACAAGTGAAACTGTGAGCTACTGCTCACTGATGATACCCCCGCCGCAAGTGGATAATATTAATAGTGTAAAAATATGCAAGTGTTCGGTAAACAGGAAGTTGTCGAGTGATGAATGTGAAAACGCATCACACGGTATAGCTGACTCATATAAATCCTGAAACCAAATTTCAGAAATCCTTGTATTGTAGTTCCTGAGAAAAATGTGACGAAAATTTTCAACTTGGCTATCATGTGTAAAATCATACAAGTGTTCGGTAAACAGGAAGTTGTCGAGTGATGAATCTGAAAACACATCACACGGTATAGCTGACTTATATAAATCCTGAAACCAAATTTCAGAAATCCTTAAATTGTAGTTCCTGAGAAAAATGTGACGATAATTTTCAACTTGGCTATCATGTGTAAAATCATACAAGTATTCGGTAAACAGGAAGTTGTCGAGTGATGAATCTGAAAACACATCACACGGTATAGCTGACTAATATAAATCCTAAAACCAAATTTCAGAAATCCTTGTATTGTAGTTCCTGAGAAAAATGTGACGAAAATTTTTAACTTGGCTATCATGTGTAAAATCATACAAGTGTTCGGTAAACAGGAAGTTGTCAAGTGATCAATCTGAAAACGCATCACACGTTATAGCTGACTTAGATAAACCCTGAAACTAAATTTCAGAAATCCTTGTATTGTAGTTCCTGAGAAAAATGTGACGAAAATTTTCAACTTGGCTATCATGTGTAAAATCATACAAGTGTTCGGTAAACAGGAAGTTGTCAAGTGATCAATCTGAAAACGCATCACACGGTATAGCTGACTTAGATAAACCCTGAAACCAAATTTCAGAAATCCTTGTATTGTAGTTCCTGAGAAAAATGTGACGAAAGTTTCATGGGACGGACTGACTGACGGACTGATGGACGGACTGACGGACGGACGGACTGATGGACAGACAGAGGTAAAACAGTATACCCCCCCTTTTTTAAAGCGGTTAAAAGGGGGTATAATTATCATATCACAAAAGCATGGTTTAGTTCTGATATATTTAGTTGATGTAATATTTGCAACTGTTATCAAACACTTCATCAAATTTATTAGTTCAAACTGAAGAAACCAGGTATGTTTGTGATGATGTAGAGGTAACCAGCAAGTGGATGGTAATAAGTCTTGTTATGTGAATACAATTGTATAGCAAACTTATCTTGTGATGTTAGCTTACAATTTGTGATGCAAACATTATATGACAAGTTAATGTGAGGTATGTATCTAGGAGACTCAATGAAAAAATAACGAGAGTGACGTGAACATAATTCTCTTAAATTATTTTGCATTACGTGTACAAGATAAATAAAGAATTCATCAAAACTGTACCTCTAACTTAAGTTGATTGTCTTCAGCTCTATTACTACCTTTCTTCTTTTTATTTCCTGAGGAATCAACTGTAAAATAAGAAGAAATATTATCACATTTGTCGCAATACAATGAATAACTCATTTAGTTTAATCCAAGTTAACAATAAAATACTAGAGTTAAAACATCAAGTGTATGCTAGCGTTTTAGCTACAGCAATTTGGCATTTTTTCGGACACCATGTCCTTTTTTTCAAACACCATGCCCTTTTTCTTCTGCATGTTATTTCATGCAATTATTATTCTAACTCTTCCTCGAGGTTGAGAGCTTACATCATATCAGTCTTAGTTTTGGCAAATATTAATGTTACTGCATTAGAAGCTGAACGTGATGAAAGTTGCCTGAAGTAAATATTTAATCCATTTATTGTATTAAAAATGTTATATTCATATCCAAATTACATGACAAACATCGTTTATTTTGTAAATTTTCATTGTCCGCCATTGAAATATTTTTACAATGTAGAGATCAGAGTGCAAACAGACCAGCTCTGAATGAAATCTGGATTCTTACTATAATGACTACAGACCAATGAATGGCACAACTGACGAAAGAATTGTTGATCCCAAAAAGAAGAAGTTCAAATTCCACACTCATTAACATACTTTTGGTTAGACCAACTTGATTAATGTATATGTATTGCCATGTAGATGCATTGTTTCAACTCTGGGACTTTATACTTACATCATTATATTATGTATCAGCTTAACTTTGTAAAATTTATATCCTTTTGATGAGAAAAACTGAATATGTGTAACTTGTAGATGTTTTAAAGTTTCTCTTTATCTATTACAACTATCAAGATGATAAGCCAAAATACAAAAAAATGATAAAAATCATCATTTAGAGGCTTTAACTTTCCATGATTTAGGACATGTTGAGTCATATTTTTAGATCTTGTTTTGCCAGTTAACTAATTTTGCAATTAAAAGTTCCATCTATCTATAATTAGAAATATGTAGAATTTGTAATTTAAGGCAACAGTAATTCCTATAATTAATTGTTGGACGTTTTTGTATATTATAAAATGAACAGAAGGTAGAACATTTTTTTTTTTGCAATTGACAGATATTCTCTATTATAGCATTTTTCAAGATAAAGACAGAATTATTTTAGTAAATTACCCATATGTTCTATTATCAATGAACACCAGGTAAAGAGAATTTGCTAACGACCCTTTGGGTCAGGTGAGCTAAAAACACAAATATAAATTTCATGACAGTAAAAAGGCTTACAAACCTCCTAAAATCTCTTCAAATAATTTTCTTTTCTTCAAATTGGCATTCAGATTTTCCTCCCAATCTTTTCTCCGTTGAACAAATTGGAAAATTCCAAAGTTTTTATGAACAAAGAATCCAAATCTGTCTCCCCTAATTTTGTGTTCCTGTTTACCAAGTTCTGTCGCTATAGCAATTTTCTGGCTTGTATTTACATGTTTCCAAACCATTTCCAGTGTTCTGCTGCCATTTTTATTACAAGCAATATCAAGATATTGACCCTGCATTGAAAAAAGTGATAAAATAGTAAATATAACAAATGTATGCATCAACATGTAATATAAACAAGTAATCAATGAGCTAAGACAACATTTAGTTTTATTTCATTGCATTGTTGGTTTGCTGTTTCATTGACCTGCACCCTCATCTTCTTCAGATCACAAGATACACTTCTTTTCCTTGGTTCTACGAGATACCTCCAGATATAATGATATCTTAACTATGACATTAACTTTATCATGTTTATCAATGAGAGTGACAATCATCTTAAATAACACTGTGAATTCATTATTGTTTTGGTTTCGTGGATTTCCTTGGTACAGGGGAACCACAAATTTAAATGTTCAACGAATTACAAATTTCATATAGGAATAAACGCAGACTTTGCCAAAACCACAAAATTATATATCCATGAAAATTAAAGTTTTGCCCAATACAAAAAAAAAATTCCCACGAAAATTAATGAATCCACTGTAACTTATCTTTTGTTGCATTGCTAATCTTTCTTGAACAAGTATCTACTGTGAACTATTATATTTAATATGAACCAAGTTTACCTTTATTCTATTTACAAATGCATCTCTACTTTTTTCTCCGATTGTTTTGCTCTGAAAAAATGCATCTACCACATGACTACCACATGGGTTACATGACAAATTCTTCAACTCAACTGGTTTCAGTTCCAGTAGACTGGTAACCATCTGTTTAGGATTACCAAACTTCAGTAAATGTTGAAGTAACACGGATCCATGGTAATTAATATCTGTTAAAACTGGCTCTTTCTTTGCTGGTTCTTTCTGAAATATATTCCTCGTTATACCACAAACTATTTATTTTTCATCTGGAATTTGAGGATTTGAATGAATACAGTAATCACGCCTAATCTTTTGTATTGAGAGGTTTTTGATTATTTAAGGCTGTGAATGTTAAAACAATAATTTCAATGATTCATAGTTCATTGAAAGCTGAAAAATGGAAGGATTGCATACTATAAACCCTGTTTCATTAGAAAGTATTTGCTCCTTATTAGGACCATGACTGTTGTACCTCAATTATTTTTGAAGAGATTGAATAGCCAGAAAATTATGGCAAGGATAGTTTTAGAATTTGCCTTTTATTATTATTTTCCTTCAGACATTAATGACCAAAGAAATGTTGTCCAAAAAGAGTGAAGATTTTCATAATTTTGTTCGTCTCTCAACATTATCTGACAAGAACAGTAATTGAAAAGAAAATTGTAAATGTTAATATAATTGGTAAGTGCATATCAGTGTCGTTTTGCACCAATGGAAGACAACATGAGTGTCCATTAATATCTTGCAAATTATATGAACTTAAAATATATGAGAGCACTTTAAAATTCCAAATTTTAGGATCAGAATAGTATCAGTCAGGTCAGTCATACCTTCTTACAAAGACATTAACATAACTTACATCAGTTTCGTCTTCTTTCTTTACATCACTGTCTGTTATACCATAATATATCTCATAGGTAGTTAGTGAGAGCAACAGTGGCGCCACCTTTGTTTCTCTTTCTACTGGTTCCAAACAATGAAATGCTGCCTTTAGAGACTGCAACAGTAATACAAAATCTTATAGTGAAAACATATTAATATATGTATCTTAAAATCAGTAAAAAGTTTCTCCCCTCAATTATAATGTTCTGTCCTTTTCATTAAGATAGTTTCATAAGAGGTATCACTTTTTTAAGAACTTTTATTGTATGTTCCTCCATGTACATTTTGTTATCGACTGATAAGAGATTAAAAGTGTCAGGGTGGGGTCTCAAAAACTATATCAACCCAGAAACATATTCACTTTTGCTAATTTTTTTCAATAACAATCCTATTTTCATTTTTTTTTTAAATTTTAAAAAACAAATGAATCCCCAATAGAAGCAAAGGAATATATCTCTACAAAGACAAGAGTGCACATAGTATATGATAGTATCTGTATTCTGAGATACAGATTGACCAAGTAACTGAAACCTTGACATGTGGTCAAGGTCAAATAAACCTACCTGAGGGCCATGTAGATGTTGCAAGAAACCTAATTATATTCCATCCTTTTACAAGTTATTTATGAGACAACTTTCCACAAATATATAACACTTACTCTTAAAAGTTTTTCTTGATTACATCCCAGCCTATGACAAGTCTCTGCTAGCCTAGTCACTACTCCTAAATGATTTACAGCTAACATGTCTTCTAAATATCCACATAATTCTCCAAATATCTCCTCAAACTAAAATGAGATAAATATACACCATCATATATTTCTTAAGAGTATGAATATATGACAACTTTCTTCAATAAGTATAAGAATGCTATTTATAAAGAAGAAATAATAAAAATGCACATTTGGGGTGCTACGTATAAACAGATAGTTTAAAATTCATCAGAAAATTTTTAATCTTGTTCTATTGTTAAGGGGAGATTTCACTTTTCAATGATCAAAATTAGTGTTTGTCAAACTACTATATATCCAATGAAACTTTACAATATAAGTGTGTTGTTCAATTTTTTTAAATGTTTATTTTTTGTCAAAGTAAATATTTTGTTAAAATTTTATGAAAATTAAATGAACCAAATGAATTTTAGTCAAGGTGTTCGGTACCACCTTAAAATAGAAGTCCGACTCATAATGTGTTGTTTTTTTTTACTTAACATCAACAGCGAACAATTTTCAACCCAAGTCAATTTCCTAAAATCTAAATATTTTCAATGTGACTAAGTGTAACAATTAAAGATCTTATTTCTTCTTGGGAAAATGGCACTAAAAATTTCTTGAAATTTGAACAGCAGTATAGATATGATAGACAATGACATTACACATGGACAATGATGGAGTTGAAATGAAAGATAAATATAGACAAAATATTGACTTAAACATAAAAAAAAATATAGACTTTGTCATAAAAACATTACAGTAAATGATGATCTTACATGCTCTTTTTCTTTTACATTTGTGATTAGTCTCTGAAGAATAAAATTAGACACTGGATGTACTGCATACAAGAGAAGTTTCCCTTTAAATAACTTTTTGTACAGTTCAGTGTAAAATTCTCCTGAACCCAGATTTAAAATTTGCTCCACCATAAAAGATCCAACTTCATCCTTGGCAATGACAGGAAGGCTACAAAATAAAACATCATCATATATTTCTGAGGTAAAATATCCAATTATCTTCATTCAAGTAATGTGTCAATTCTTTAGTAAAATAGCAACAGCTGTTAAAATCAACTTGCTTTTTATCAAAAGATGTTGTAACAAAACCAAATGAAAGTAACCTCGTGCAATTAACTAACATGTTTGAGGCCTCTGGGTATATTTTTTATGCATCATGTTTATATATAAACTTTTTTCTGTTAGCAAAAACTGTAATTGATCTCTAATTTTTAGAACAAAGCCAAAGATATATCTTTTAAAATTACTAAATAACGAAAACAAACAACTGAATCATAATTTTCTGTCCATATGCCGTTTACATAGCATGTCCTTTATTATCTAAAAAATTTCATTAAATTCTGTTGTGTAGTTTCAGGAGGTGTGATGACAAGAACAGGACTAATGGTCTGACAAACAGATGGACAGATGAACGGAACAGACAGAGCAATGGGAAAAACATTTATACCCTAAGCAACAAAATGAATTATGTCAAAGGTACATAAAGTACTACAAAAGACTGAAAGAAGTGAAGGATGTTATTTTGCTTAACCATACCTCTCCTCATTCGATTCAAAGAGACCAGGAATACAGAGGAGTTTCTTTAAGTATTTCTGACACTTTTGGTCATTAACCTTGTGTAATACCAGTAGTACTGTCTGTATCAGAGGGTTATTTGTAGCACTACAAATCTCCACTGAAAAATAAAATACATATTTATGGCCAAGCAAATTAAATCATTATCTTTCTTTTTATATTTGATGTTGTAACTTTGTCAGCTTAACCCTTTGGTTATCTTCTGTCTGTTGTCTGTTTACACAGTGGTTGTTATATGCGTTTCACTCAAAACCAAAAGCAGATATTAATTATCAAGTTGTAACTTACATATTGTTACAGCTATCAATGTTGTGATCTAACAAGTTGTATTAATATGTTTCACTCTTCCTTCTGCTATCTATGTATACTTTGTATATTTTATATGTTTATGCCTATAGTTGTAAATTAATGACTGGTAAATAAAGATAAGTAAGTTTGAACAGTTTAACATTACATTTAAGTTTTTAAAAAGTTTTTGTGTTAATTTATTTCAACATTTCAATGGTTGCCTCAGACATTGAACGCACATTACCTCTAGGTTTTTTTTAGAATCAAACTCTTGTTTTTTCTTCAGAATACAAAGCACTGGCATTGATGTATCAATTTCATGTAGATGCTTGACCTTTTCATATTTGTGCATGGATCTTGAAGTTAACAAACATTTTTATTGACATGTTTACTTACTATTTAAGGTCTCAGAACTTAGTATGACTTTGGTAAATTTCAGTAATACTTTCTTGAATTTGTCAGATGGGCTGAAATTGTCCATGTTAATTTCATCTTGTCCATCTGTAAAAAAATACTTCATTTTAACATGTTTAAGAAAAAAATATAAATAGATTCAATGCAATACACCATATGCATGTACATCTTACTTGGAAGGTGAAGCAACAAAATTTACTTTAATATATAAATTCAGAAATAATCAATGTTAAACATGATTGAAAAGGAAATACAAATGTAATGCGTATATATATATGTCAGCCATGTAGTGGAGAGGAAAAATAAAGATCTGAAGCTAAGGAGGCCAATGGCCGAAGCCTCTCAAAAAATGGTTTATTGGTACAATTGAATTATACAAAGTATGTTCCCTATTGGAATTTTGAATACAAGGGTTATTATTCTAATAGAATTATAAATTTGAAAGACAATTTCCTCTTCATAACAAATGCAATCATTCTTTTTCACAGAATCTAAGCTTCCCCATGAATATTAGAATTAATATTAGAATGACAATACATGTCTTTCAATCATTTCCTGAAAAGCATTTTGACAATTTACCTTTATCCTGATTCCTTGAAAGACGGCTTCTAACAACTTGTTCTCCAACATTTACCCCACCTAGAACTTGTAAAACTACCCTCAAAATATGTGAGGCATACAAATCTGTCCTGGCGTCAGAAATGTTATCCTTCAGAAAGTTACAAAGATTTAAGAAGTATGTGTAAATAGTTTCATCCTCTGTATCTTCTTCATTAGAAATCTTAGATAAACATCGTGGAATTTGACAAATTAGTTTCTGTAAAACATGGCTTCCAAATCGGTCTGACAATAATACAATCCAGTCTTGGCTAAAGGCTTTTAATAATTGTAAAATGTTTTTGTCTTGCGCATCTAGTATAAGTTTTTCTAACACACGACTAGTACTTGCTAGTCTGCACACTTTTGGTCCATCCTCTTCAAGCTGATTAAAAACATTATCCAAGAACAATTCTGAAAAACACACAAAAATGTATATTAAAATGACATTTTAGAGAAATCATATTAGGGACTTTGAAATCCATGCATGTACCACAAAAAGGAAATGACAGAAACTAGGATATCTGGTATTATTCATTGTTATTGTCAATGAGATAAATATTTTCCTAAGACCAAATGACAAGTGTATAAATAACCTAAACAACTGTATGGCCTTCAAAATGAGCAAATCATATACCATATAAAAGGTCAAGGAATGACAGCATGTGAAACATTTGAAAAGAGAGAATCAACAAAACAAAGCTTCAAAAGAAATGAAAAAAGCAGACAGACACCATTTATCTCAAGGTTTGTACTTAATAAGTGCATCAGGGTTGTTCTCATTTAATTTGTCATCATTAGATCCAAGCATAATATGAAAATTAGAAGATGTGATACCATAAATTGTGAATAACATCATCTAATCAGCAATGTTAATACAATCATGTAGCTTAGCATATTTTAGACATGTTTGAATAGAAATTCAATCATATTGTATAAAAAAGAAGATGTGGTATGGTTGCCAATGAGAAAACTCTCCACAAGAGACCAATATGACACAGAAATTAACAACTATAGGTCAACATACAGCCTTCAACAATGAGCAAAGCTCATACAGCATAGTCAGCTATTAAAGTCCCTGAAATAACAATGTAAAACAATTCAAACAAGAAAACTAATGGCCTTATTTATGTTTTCCTAACAATTTAAAAAAAATTGACAATAAAATTAAAATTATACATGTACAATATTAATGTATCTTATAGTTCGTCCATCATGTTCATTCTGGAAATATTGATACTAAATCTCTTTTTTAGCTTAAGACTAAATAATTTGTGACCTTATTTAGTTTATTATCTTCATTGAAAAAGTAAATCATTATTATGGGGACGAAGTCCCTTGCTACAGAAGAAAAATTAAATAACAATTTATTCTTTTTTAAATCGGGAAAATTTTGAGAAATTCATTGTACTTATGAACTCAAAAACCTTTACTTTTTTTTGTCACTTTTTGTAATTCACGCATTTGCGCAGTAACTTCCTATTATTGGGGTATACGGGGATGTGCCAAAAATATGGGTCATAATTTTGCGAGATTTTATATAAGAATGACCTTCCTTTTAAATGACGTCCTATATTAAAATGCATTTAAGTTTGATAACTTTATATTGATTTGGGGTATGATCTACATATCATATATAAATATGCTATTGAGAATCTTACATTATAAAATGTATGTGCACCAAACGATGTCAATTCATATATAAAAACTTAAGAAAAACTGGTATATTTATGAATTATGAGTGATGATGAGTTAGTGCTTATATAAGCATGGGTCATATTTTAATTATTGTATATAAGTAAAGGTCATTCTTTCTTAAATATTTATATAAATATAGGTACTGAATTTCAGTGAATGTTATATTAAAATGGGTACGTTTTTTGAGGCAAAAATAGCACACCCCTACCAAAAAAATATCGAAGTTACCCCTCCCCCCCCTCCTGGATCCGCCTGTAGACCTAGTCATGACAGTCAGTATTTTTTTATGTTTAAATATTCCCCAAAAAATGGTTCTATGACTTCATCATGTCTAGTGTAAATGTAAATTTGTTGGGACGAATCGGAGTTGGAACGAATCATCCAGATACCCTTTTAAATAATTTACCTCTATCTTCATCTGTTGAAAATCCCTCATTCAATGTCTCTGTGACTCGTCTATAATAGTTAATTGTATTCTCATCAACCCTTTCTTTCTTTTGAGAAAAATTTGAGTCATTTTCATCCTTATTTTTTCTGCTTTTGCCCATTTTCGCTTCTGTTTTTAACTTCACATGGCATGTGTTTTCACCGGAAGTAGAATAAATATTCTAATTACTGTACCGATAACGGTGTGATTGAACTTCTCTGTGTCTTCAAACTCATAGCCGTCAAAGCCGGTTAAATCATGATACGGTGATATCAAACTCAACAAAAATGGAATCATCAAATACTTCAGACGCAGCTGTTGGTCAAAAGAGGAAATATGTTCCCGAAGACTTGACAATTGGATTTATAGGGGCTGGCAAAATGGCCCAAGCAAGAACAAAAGGTTTTGTTACCTCAGGTATCATCAAAGGAAAGAACATTACACTTTCAGATGTTTCAGCAGGTAATGCAGATCCCAGAATGCTTCAGTTTGTTAAGGAATTTGGAGTAACAACAACACAAGATAACAAAGAAGTTGTGAATAAGAGTCAAGTTGTGGTTATATCTGTCAAACCCAATGTTGTCAATAAAGTACTCAAGGAGGTCAAAGAACAGGTGACAAAGGACAAAATAGTTGTATCAATAGCTGCAGGAGTACCACTCTCTACATTTGAACAAAACTTACCTCCTGGTTCCAGAGTTGTCAGAGTTATGCCAAACATTACTGTCACTGTACAGGCAGCAGCCTCAGTGACAGCACCGGGTACCAGTGTCCAGCTAAACGATAGTGAACTTGTGAGGGAACTGTTTCAGAGTATAGGGATATGTGAAATTGGATCTGAGTATCTACTAGACGCAGTAACAGGCCTAAGTGGTAGTGGTCCTGCATATGGATTTATTGCAATTGAATCTCTAGCTGATGGTGGTGTAAACATGGGACTCCCACGAGATTTAGCATTGAAACTAGCTGCTCAGACTTTATTGGGAGCTGCTAAAATGGTTCTAGAATCTGGCAAACATCCAGGACAACTCAAGGATGATGTCTGCTCACCAGGAGGAACCACTATAGCTGCAGTGCAATCTCTGGAGAAGTCTGGATTTAGATCTTGTTTAATTGGTGCTGTTGAAGCAGCAACATTAAAAGCACAAGAACTTGGATCTAAAAACAAATAACCATGATAACAGTGTTAATGTTTTGTCTAACAGTAACATATCCTTATTTTAATCTGGAACTAACAGTGAACATAAACTTCAACAAGACATAACAAAGTTGAAATCCTTGTTTTATATATTTGTGAACATGAATGCATGAAATCATTGACATTGTATTGTTAAATTCATAATATATTGTTATTCATTTTTAATAGCACTGTTTGGTCAAAGACTATTCAACATGTATAATAATAAATATAATGGTATATTTTATGAGTTTGCCATTTCCAGTTGAAAACAATTGTTTTACAAAATGTATTTGTATTTATCCTTATTTTAAAAGCATATAAACTGCATACAATTTAAGACCTTTTAATGAAGAAAACTATGCACAAATCACCATGCTCACCAAACTTTTCCATAAGCATGATATAAGTAAATGGAAACTTAAACATGTTAAAGGGAATCATCATGATCATGATTTGTTCGTATTTTGTTCATAAATTATGCCGTTAGTTTCTTGTTTGAATTGTTTTACATTGTCATTTTGGGCCTTTTATAGCTGACTATGTGCATGATGTGGTATGGGCTTTGCTAATTGTTGTAGGCAGTATGGTGACCTATAGTCATGATAGTTGTTAATTTCTGTGTCATTTGGTCTATTGTGGAGAGTTGTCTCTATTAATATAACTGGATGATGTCATGAAATAAGATTTTGGACCAAATTTGTTTTTAAGAAATTGACTTAAAAAACATGTGAAAAATAAAAAGGATTGTGTATAAATAAGATTTATTTTGTTTCCCTTTTAAACTGATGTGTTACAGATTCAACATATTTGATGTCAACATAAAAGAAATAATGGGGTCAGTGCAAGGTCTTCAACAACAATACAGTACTTATAATATGTCAAGCTCTAAATTGGCATAGATATATAAATTGAACAAAGAGACATCAAAAGATCTGAAGATCTGTTTTCAACAAAATAATCTTACAAGAACAAAACAAAGATTAAAAACCATTTTTGACAAGTTTCCTTGTAATTTTGTGCAATGAGGAACACAAGCTTGCAAAAAAAAATCAAATACATAGAAAAGTTTTCACATGTATTTTCATCTCTTCAGCTCCTTGTAGTATACCTTTCAGAAACTGTCTGAGCTATATAAGTGTTTTACATTGAATCAGCTGATTGTTGGACTTTTAGTCAAAGGTAGATACAAATGTAACAATATTAAAACCAAACAAAAGAATTCATTGACAAACATCTTGTTAATCTGTCATTTTGCAAGTGTAGTTGGAAATTTAAAAACATTAGATTATTGACAAAAAAAGCAAAGCAATCCATGTTTGATTCTTTTATCGATCATTTTTATTTCAAACAAACATACATGTACAACAGCAAATATCACAGATGACTCAAAAGTGGTGTTTATGAGCTTTACATAGAAAGAGTAAAAGTATCTTTAACAAGAGCTTTCCAAAAAAATTTGAATAGCTTTTGTAGTACCATAGTAGAATTTACAAAGTTTGTGTTGCATGAGTGGCTATGAGCTCATTTGGTGTAAAAAAAAAAAGGTAACATTTTACCGGAAACAATCGTTATTTCTGAGTTTTTTACACTTACAAAGTGCTGACAGTAACCTGTAATGGTTTAAGAGAAAAAGAGAAAAAGAAATCACCAGAGATAACATTACAAATGGT
Source organism: Mytilus edulis (assembly GCA_019925275.1). NCBI lineage: Eukaryota > Metazoa > Mollusca > Bivalvia > Mytilida > Mytilidae > Mytilus > Mytilus edulis. The sequence continues at coordinate 2,216,598 of CM034352.1, forward strand.
ATGTCACAGGACCTTATTCAACCATATATTTTGTAATTTATCAATCTTGTGTTAATTGTAGTTTATTTTATATTACACAAATCCTAAAGTTAACCATGAACATGGAATAAAATATATTCTCTCTATTACTGTATCCCTATACAGCAGATAGTACCAATTTCTAATGGCCACAGCAGTTTTACTCAAACAGATGTATTGCATTGGTGTTAATCACAGTTTAGTGTACCAACTATTACTACTGGATCCCTGCTATTTTATTCTGTTATTGGAGAGAATCATATATTGAGTTATAGCAACATCTTTCATATATTGTATGGAGATACAGTTCACTTCACATCTGCTTAGATATGATTATCATAATTATGGCACCAAATTAACAAAAAGTGTCACACATTTCTAATGATAGGATAAGATTTAAATGAGTATCAACTTTTTGAAACAGTTTCATTATCATAATCATTTATAACATTTATTTCCAAATATAAATCTTGTAGCATTTCTATTGTCTGTTCTTGTATTGATTCAACTTGAGCTGGTGGACAATATTCATCTGTTATACTGGATCTACAAAAAATAAAACATTATTAAAAAGAACCAAAAGTGCACATGCTGAAATGTCTTATCTGCTATACATATGAACTGATGTTAAAAGTCTAAAATGAAGTTTTACTATAGCTACAAGTATGACATAAACTAAATATTATCAATGATCAATGAAAATAAGGTCAAGGTCAGATGAACCATGCCAGACAGATATACATGTAAGAACAGACAATTATCAAAAATAAGAGTTTATTTAAAATTCTAGAATGAAGATAAACTTTAAATTTGAGAGGCTTTTCAAAGTTAGTAAATTTATATGGGTTTTGTTTTTCTTGTTTGAATTGTCATTTCCTGCCTAAAATTCAGGGCCTGTAATAAAATTGTGTGGTATGAGTTTAGCTCATTGTGGAAGACCAATCGGTGAACTATTTTTGTTAAATTCTGTCTCATTTTGGTCTCTTGTGGAGAGTTGTCTCATTGGCAATCATACCATATCTTTTCTTTATATCTGACAATTGTTGACAGCTCAATTATAACCTACAATGGCTGGCAAGAACATCATTTGGACTTAACAGAATTTTATTCACATTAGGATCGTCTCCCTTTTTTTTTTTTATTTATTAAAACAGCTTCATCAGCTGATGCATAATGACAAAACATATAGTATTTTATAAAGCAAAAAGACAAATCAACAGTAAATGTATGATAAACCATAATTACCTTGCCATTGTAATCATCACAGGTTTATGAAAGTGGCTGATAGTTTCCTGGACAGCAGAAACAAGTAGAGTTATCTGCCCTTCAGAGCTGACATGATGAGGTAACTCTGTGTCGTCACATGTACATCCTGCGTCATGGAGTAACTGAAAATCAGGACTTTCCTCTTTATCAAATAGAGCATCTCTCAGGATCAGTATTAATTCTTTGCTGTTTAGAATAAAACAAACAAATTTTGTTGATGCTTGATTAGGATGATTGCATGTTGAACATTTGCTGAAAAATTCTGTTGAAAAAAAATTAGAGGAGTTATACATCTTAAAAAACTATAAACTTTGTATATTCTAATTTGAGGTATTGTATCAAAAAATTAATAGCTTCTATAATAAAATATTTTGATTTATTTTGAATGAAAAATGAAAATCCAACCTTGTACTTATTATTTTCTAAAATTTGCTGTATACAGAATATTGCTACCGGTAGCTTAAATCAAAATGTGAATAGTTTTCGCATTTATAATAAATGGATTTCAGAAATAGCAGTACAAATGTACCAATATACAAACTTTTGACATTATACCTTGGATGATCAATTTCAGCATGTCTATCCTGATGTATATTATAAAACACTGCCTTCAGTTCTGATAACTGTTTCTGTCTCCCTGTAGTACATTTAGATATTTCTTCATCTGATAAGTTTTTAGGTTTGTCAAATCTATACAGATCTTTTAGCATTCCATAGATTTTGTCTGAGTACATAACTTTAAATGGGTTCTGAGTTGAAAAGAAATCAAGATCAATGTCTAAAATAAAATTTTTGTCACAAAAAGATTTGTGTAATATTTCAAGCTGTTTGTTCAAATTTTTTGAAGTTGTTATAATATCATTATTTGAAAAAGAATTAGAATTTTTCATCTTCAATTCCTCTGTACATAAGCGTTTAGTATGTTGACCTGAATTGTCATTATCACATCTAATTTTGTCACAGTTTTCACTTTGATCTAATGCACAAGTACCGCTTTCACTTGATAAACTGGTTTCTGTTTCAATGTCAACTTTTATTCCTTGTTTAGCTCTACTTGCTGGTTCCCTATCATTACATGACTGTTCCCATCTATTAGGAACTATTTTCAATACAGTCAGTTTGACCTTTTTCTTGTTCTCTAACTTTTCTTCTGGACAGTATAAAGTTTCGCTAACAAAATAGTTTTCTTTGCATGTTGTTCTGAAAAAAATTGAAAGGATAAGTGATCTCATAAATTGTGTACACAAAAATACTTTTTTTCATATAACAACTTTTGGATTTTTTTATTTTTTTCGAAAGGTTACCTTCTGTTTTAAAGGACACTCAGGAACTTCGTCAAGTAAAGCAATGTAAAGAAGTCAATTCAAGCTTTTAATCCGTTCAATTTTGCAGGAAATAAACTGGTTTTTTTTGTTTTCTATACACAACAAAATAATCCGAAAACAGTAAATTTTAATCCAAAATAGCATTGATTATACTGGTAACGTCAAATTTTATTCCTTTTGGTGTCATAAGTCAAGAACCTGTAATTTATTGCTGTTAGTTTTCTCATTTGAATTGTTTTACTTTTGTCATTTTGGGCTCTAAATTACTACATGTATAGTCTAAACAATTTAGGGTTTTCCCATTGTGGAAGGCTGTTCTGTCACCTATAGTTGTTCTTCATCATATAGTCTTTGATGGAGAGTTGTCTCATCAGCAATCATACTTCATATTCTTGTTTTTATATAATAGCAGTGACTACAAAAAATTAAGTAGAACCTTATCACATGTATCAATGATACTAAGCTTGTAATTTTTTATGCCACACTTTTATGTTGTGCAAATAAGAACTGGACCTTGACTGGAACTTGTATTACTGTGGATTCATTTATTTTTGTGGGTACCAATTTTTGTGGATTAAGGAAAGCTAAACAGACAGTGTACATGTTCGTGGATATTTAATTTCGTGGTTTTGCAGAAGTATGCATACAAGCCGATAGAAAATTTGATATTCATTGAACATTTAATTCATGGTTTACCTATACCCATAAAATCCACGAACATTAGTATACAACGAATAATAATGAATTCACAATAAAACATTTGAAAGGCCTACAAAACTGATGTTACATTATACACAATTATGAAGTTCTAGTACACATTTTTGTTTAGGGGCCAGCCAATGCCAATCCCTTAGTGTTGGATTTTCTGGCTGTGTTGAAAACCCTTTGGTGGCCTTCAGATGTTTTCTATTATTTGTGAGGTTTTTGTCTCTTTGACACGTTCCCTATTTCCATTCTCTATTTTACTGTAAATGTAATTACCTTATACAACCTGTAGTGCTACACTTCCCGACATAGAACTGGATCTCTTTATCCTGGATTTGTTCACACCATGGGGGTTTAAACCATACAACATGACTGATATGTCCAGCATAGACCATTGGTATAATCCAGTTCTCTATACTAGTTGTCCTATAAAAACAATAAAATCATTAAAAATAGTGGTTTGTTTTTCTGTCTATTCTTTTTATTAAATTTTATAAATAACTCATGATCATAGATACCACGCTTAAATTTTTGTACAACAAACATGTATTTCATCTTTAAAAAGATAATCAAAAAGTTTGAAAAGCAATAAAGTACTTAAGTTGGAGAGCATCAACTACACAAAAATTATTTTTCGTCATATGCTAAAAAAATTTACCAGCTTGAAGTAAAAAAACATAAGATCACCTAACAATATCTGTACAACTTGTTCTTGATATGGTAATACTTAATTGTATAGTACATGACTAATGTTTCCTCACACATTCTCTAAGTATTCAAATGAATGAAAAAAATATACTGCTGAAATTAACCAAAGTGAATAACAATTAGGTTAGTTTTTTTTTACTTGTATTATCAAAATTAAGATTGCTGAAACTCATCAAGCCTTTTTTTATAATTTTACTAAATATGTGAGTTATTTGATGAGTTTTAAAGTCTTTATTGTCTCATTGGCACTCGTACCACATCTTCTTATATCTCTTTAACCAATGATAATATTTATAATGCTGTAAAGTCCAGACAAAAAATATTAATCTTATAATTAATTACTTTTCTGTCTTATTTGAATATTTATTTTAACAGTGGTAAAGCTCTATCCAAGTTGACATTTAAAATTCAATCATTTTCCTACATGGTTCCATAGAGAAAAAAATATACATGCAACTGTCAAGTCATATCTTAACCAAGATCTGGAAATGAAAAACATTTTTAATAAATATACCACACAATTGTAATTATTCTAATCATTAATGTAACAAACAAATTTTGTACATTTAAAAAAGTTATCTTGTTTTTAAATTCAAAGGGAGACAATTCATGTCCTCAGAGCAGAGTATCCTGAGTAAAATAAAGTATCTGCATTGGTTATTAAGGAAATGAAGATCAATCCAACTTTTCCATTTAAAAAAATGATAATGATATTACTCATATAAGACATCTTTCTGGTATACATCATCTGCCTTCATATCACATGGAATCAGTAGATCTGGATGGGAGTCATAATGTACAAATACAATGTCCTCAACAGGGAGGTGCTTACTGCCAATACCTCTATGGATGAATGGTACAACCTGAAATGTACAAATACATTGTCCTTAACAGGGAGGTGCTTACTGCCAATACCTCTATGGATGAATGGTACAACCTGAAATATACAAATACAATGTCCTCAACAAGGGAAGTGCCTACTGCCAATACCTCTATCTGTGGATGAATGGTACGACCTGAAATGTACAAATACAATGTCGTCAACAGGGAGGTATTTACTGCCAATACCTCTATGGATGAATGGTACAACCTGAAATGTACAAATACAATGTTGTCAACAGGGAGGTATTTACTGCCAATACCTCTATGGATGAATAGTACAACCTGAAATATACAAATACAATGTCCTCAACAAGGGAAGTGCTTACTGCCAATACCTCGATCTGTGGATGAATGGTACGACCTGAAATGTACAAATACAATGTCGTCAACAGGGAGGTGCTTACTGCCAATACCTCTATGGATGAATGGTACGACCTGAAATGTACAAATACAATGTCGTCAACAGGGAGGTATTTACTGCCAATACCTCTATGGATGAATAGTACAACCTGAAATATACAAATACAATGTCCTCAACAAGGGAAGTGCTTACTGCCAATACCTCGATCTGTGGATGAATGGTACGACCTGAAATGTACAAATACAATGTCGTCAACAGGGAGGTGCTTACTGCCAATACCTCTATGGATGAATGGTACAACCTGAAATGTACAAATACAATGTCGTCAACAGGGAGGTATTTACTGCCAATACCTCTATGGATGAATGGTACAACCTGAAATGTACAAATACAATGTCCTCAACAGAAAGGTATTTACTGCCAATACCTCTATGGATGAATGGTACGACCTGAAATGTACAAATACAATGTCCTCAACAGAAAGGTGCTTACTGCCAATACTTCTATGGATGAATGGTACGACCTGAAATGTACAAATACAATGTCCTCAACAGGGAGGTGCTTACTGCCAATACCTCTATGGATGAATGGTACGACCTGAAATGTACAAATACAATGTCGTCAACAGGGAGGTGTTTACTCCCAATACTTCTATGGATGAATGGTACGACCTGAAATGTACAAATACAATGTCGTCAACAGGGAGGTATTTACTGCCAATACCTCTATGGATGAATGGTACAACCTGAAATGTACAAATACAATGTTGTCAACAGGGAGGTATTTACTGCCAATACCTCTATGGATGAATGGTACGACCTGAAATGTACAAATACAATGTCCTCAACAGGGAGGTGCTTACTGCCAATACCTCTATGGCTGAATGGTACGACCTGACATGTAAAAAACAATGTTCTCAATAGGGAGGTGTTTACTCCCAATACCTCTGTGGATGAATGGTACAAATTGAAATGTACAAATGTATAACCATTTAATTATCAACATGATATGTTTTTATACAAACAGTGTCATGAATAATAAATAATCTTTTTTTAAAAGCTCTAAAACTGAAAAATAAAGACTTAAATTGATGGGTTAATTGTGGAGAATGTTGCTTAAAATATGGACAATGGTGTAGAATCAACATTTAAATATATAAAAAATCTTTGAACAGCTACATAATGGGTGGTGAATAACCATGATAACTTCAATAGGTCAGCATACTTTGTATGAAAGTTCACAGATGGTTGAAAAACAAATGTCTTATGAAAAATCTCCCTTTTAAAATTGGAAAAAAATCATTAAAGATCTTCATAATATTTTAATTTCATGTGTTTTTCATGTTTGATATATATTTCTTGTCTCATGTTTGGCTGCCTGCTTTGTGTTTGCCCTTATTCATTTTCCATGTTTTTATTCAATGCAACAATTTTCACTGCTTACAGTTTTCACTGTTGATTTTTTATTCACGTGTGTACTCAAATTTTAAAATCAAATGTTTTTAGGTATCTTAATTTTTTTGTCAACACGGTCAAGGCTTACTACAAACTTTTACTGTTTCCGATTATTTTGTGATTTTTGTATGTAACAAAAAAATGGTGTCACATGTTATCTTATGAAGAAAAAAAACTGGAACAGTAGACGGACAGGGCCTAAAATAAAATATTGTTTGTTTCCCCAATCTAGTGATGCATATTTTTTACATTTAATAAAAATGGCTAAACAGTTCAATTTTATTAAATGTGTTCTAATGTCTTTTAAAGTGACTTTGAATACGTTTTAAATTTGTGAAGTTGTTATAAATGTTGTAGTTGGTCCAAATATAGAAACCAATAAACATTGTCACATCACAATATACGTGTGTGAAATTAATCTGAACCGGTGATAAATGGATGATACAAATACATATGACATATGAAAACATATGACATATTAAAACGGGAAATGAGGTCTAGCGTGACCCGGGAAATGCCAAATAATGAGAATTGCTTACATATACATTATTTTTGTAAGCGGGATACAGGAATCTGACAAAACAGTAAGCGGGATCTGGGATCGGAACCCCCCAATGAGACCCGCTACATAATTCATAAATTTGACAGTGAGGCCACACCAATTTGATTCCTTGTTCGACGGACCCGCCCGCACCTATTTTTTCAAAACAGATTTTTTTAATTTTTATTATATTCCCGCTTCCCGCATCCGGAAATGAAATCATGTCCATTTCCCGCACCGTTTTTTTTGTAAATATTATATAAAGATCTCAACATTTGTTTTTTTAAATCACAGTCTAGCCTTTATATAATGATTTTAAATCTATCAGCACCCTACAACACTGTAAATATCTGCGAGAATAACCAATGTATTCCAAGCGGGAGTGCTCCGATATAAATAGAAATACCAGTACAGAACAAAACGTTGGTTTCTTTCCCCTAACTTATATTCCTGATAAAAAAAAATGTTCGTTGTTAAAATAAAGTACAAAGAACTTCTGATGGATTTGCCTTCAACTGCAATTATAATGTATGGTGACGGTCATACCCGCTGCAGGTTTGTGCACCTGTCCTGGTTAATTCAGAGACCTGTCGTTCAGCAGTTATCGTTTGTTGATGTGGTTCAATAGTATTTTCCCGTTTGGAAATATAATTTAGATGGTTGGTTTTCCTGTTCGAATTGTGTACAATACTAAGTTGTGGTCCCTTATAGCTTGCTGGTTTGTCTTGATCAAAGCACTGTGTAAAAGGCCGTACTTTGACCTATGTTTGTTATTATCAGGTTGGGACCAACCCTCCCTTAGACAAGGGCCTTGAAGGGGTCATTTTACCATGTTTACTGTTCAGTCTGTTGTAGAAAAGAAAATAGAAATACTAAGGATTTGTACAGTGCTACTATACAAAACATTTGACAACTTAGAATTTTTTACTCAAAAAGAGGAGAAATACATTATATTTTAAACAACTTTTCTAAAAGAGGGATGGGTCCACTTATTTTGAATAATATTAAACTGTTAAAGTAAATGTGTTAACATGGTTAAAGTCCAGGAATATTACAAAATTCTTGGACATGTTTTGACCATTTAATACCTAATGCTATAGTTCTTTGGGAAAATATAAGCCCTTTTGTACTTAAAGTGTTTTTACCAAAAAAAATTATTATAACTTTAATATTTTGACCCCTCATAAAAGGGATATTCATAACATTAAGGGGTTGTTCTAAACCTGATTAAGACTTGGATGGAGAATTGTCGCATTGTCAGTCACACATACATAGACCAGATTTAATTATTCAATTATTTCTTGTTGAACAGGGAAAAAATACTTCATAAATTAAAGAAATGTCAAGGTACAAGTGATAAATCAAGTTTTAATATAGTCAAAACCTACTATTTATGTTTACAAAAAAAAATGATAATCGCTCGCCTTTACTTTTTAAGCTTCGCCTCAAAAATTTGCAAATTAAATATTTTTTTATTAAAATTTTCAAATCGCTCGCTCACCCCAATTTTTGGAGTCCAAAAATCCGTAGAACAAGAAATTAAATTGGTGTGGCCTTAGATGTAAAAATCTTAGTAGATAAAATCCCTAACAACAGAACCAAAATCGGAAACGTTACAGATATTTCCGTTTCTCTTTTTTTAAAACATTGTTGATTTAAAAAAAATAATCATAGACTTCCTCCCCATTCACAGGTAATTCCTGCCTCATATTAGATAAAATATAAAAAAAGGCAATCTTCAAAAGGTAAAAAAAACAAATAATCACAAAAAAAGTAAACAAATATTTCTGTCAACAAACAAAAAAAAAAATGAAAAAAAACTAGTCAGGTGAATATTCAATGATGACAATTTGTCAAACTTGACTTATTGTAAGGCCTTACTTCGTTATGATCTTCTACAATATGAAGAGGTGTGACGGCAAATTTCTTTAGTGCTTTGTTTTGTTGTCGAGCCATTTTTCAATTTTTCAAAACGAAAACACGGGCGCAGACATGTTGAAATTCAGCAGTGAATGATTTAAAAAATATAATTAAAAACTCTGAGAATAAATCTTCTTTTGTTACAATTCAGATATTTTTGTTTTGTATCAAACTTCTTTTATATCAAAATAAGTTTTTAATTGATAAAATGATCATAAAGACATGTTTTGTAAAATTCCGAACTATCAACTCGTGTTTGTGCCGTAATTGTTTTTCTAATCATGCCGGTCGTAAAAATGTCCACACGTGTGTCCTGTGGCAGAGACTTTCATTGCTGTCCAAACATTAATGATACATTAGATCAGGCTTGCAAGTCTGGGTAAATTAAACTAAACCTAGTGTTACTTCATGTCACAATCTGTACTCCTGTTTTTTCGAAGAATTTCAACATCCAAAATTCCAAGACCCCATCATGGGCCCATGACATGAGGCTGAGCATGAGAATCCAACCTTTCAGGAAAACTCTTATATATTTTGATGTATTTACTCCTTTTATATTGTTATAACAAGTTGTTATATCCACCATTTGACGAGTGAACCTAACATTATATGAATCCGGGTCCGTTTGCGACCATTCATGTTCGCACCCACTCATGTTGCCCCCTTTCACTTTCGCACCCTACATGTTCACGGGAGCGTCTTTTTACCACAGAACACCACAGAATACCACAGAACACCACAGAATACCACAGAACACTAAAAATATACCACAGAACACATATAATATGCCACAGAACTCCTAAATAGTAACAATTCAGACATTGCAGTTGTTGTTATTGCTAATTATGTCTATAATATGACTTTATTAGTCAAACAAATTAAAAATTTCAATCTAGTGTCGACTCATTGTCCTTACGACCCCAATCGACTTGGCCTTTAATTGGGACCAGACTAAAAATTAATGTAAGACCAATTATCGAGAAAACCACATAGAATTGTACCAATATAATTTTTTAAATACCTATAAATTAAAGTTTACATGTATTTGTATTTAATTGTTGGAAATTGAAGGTCGAAGACTGATTTACGTTTGTGTGTGTGTGTGTCTTCCTCAAATTTCAAGTGAAAAAATTCTAGTTTAGATAAGTCTTGTCTGTGGTCAAATTTCAATAATAATAAAGAGATATAAAATTAAGTTGAAAATTTTAATTTGATAACATCAATAACAAAACAATTCAATAAATACATTAATGTCTTTTTTCGGCTCTTTCTGTTCTTGGTCTCTTTCTCTGCATAGGTTTCTTGGCTATTGACTTAGCCTTGTTCACAACAGAGTATAGTCCATCGGATGAAGTTATGATATTTTCGTGTTTTCTTTTTTTACTGTCCTGCAGGAAATTATTAAAGAGCTTTCGTTTTTCCTCGTCTGATTTTGTTTTCCAGATGGCATCTGCTATAGTGTACTGTTTGTATGAGTTGACCAGCATGTAGTCCCCAGAATGATGAAGGGCTGACCGTAGATTAATGAACTGGAAGTCCACCATGTCAAATAGTTTATCAACCAAATCTGGTGCATGTTGGGGCTTCCAGTTGACTGCCACTTTCATCACCCGGTTCATGGATTCTGCATTGTTGTTCGTCCACATTTGCTTAGTGCCTAAACGTCTATTGGGTGCATTAACGAATTCTTCAACTCGTGGCTTAAAACTTTGTTCGTAATATTTCAGGAACTGAGGATGATTTGCACACAAGTCCTTGAGCTCTGAATCTGCCCTTGCAAATTGCAATGTGTCGTCTGCGCTTGCAATTCCTTGATCTCCAAAAATTGTGTTGATGATGGTTTTTCTTTCTTGGGTGCTAACACCAACACGATCTTGAAGGTAATGTTGTACATTGTCCTTTAAATGTTTTGTGCACAATCTTCGTTTGGCAGTTGGAAATGCATTTTCTATCGCCTTGGTCATAGCTTTTTCGTCATCACTGCCAAACTCTATATTTTCGTGGAGACGAAGTTCAACATCATTAATGGGTAGTTCAAGTGTGGCAGAAATGTTTGAAAAGAAGGCTCTGTATGTTTTGTATGACGCATCCTTGTGTAGAAGCATTGGTCCTGCAAAGATTGGATGGTCTTTTGTTTCTTTTCTGTTTACCCGCAGGTTCTTGTAAACAATGGACGTGACATAAAAACTTCCCAGATTAAATGTTCTATCAACACCAAGAGGATGCTCGGACTTTTGTGCAAGAAAATGTCTCAAATCTGTTATTTGGTTGTCCGTGTAACAGACTATTGCTGGTACTTGATTCTTGTTGTGAATTATTTGTTGTACGAACGGATGTGTATCGAGCATCCCGACAACGGCAAGAATTTCATCAGCAACATTGGCATAAGCAGGCTGTGTTTTCAGTTTATTACGGTACTTGGCATTTCTAATTTGTTTGGTATCTCTGGGTGCATGTAAAGAATTGTCTCTATTCATCTGTATGAAAACCTCTTTGTTATCTTTTAATGCACATTCGTCAACAACTTTGTCTAGCGTTTTGGGGTGGGTTCTTACATAAGTCTTTGCATTTTCTAAACAGTAGGTACCGGAATACTCATATACTGCAATGGATGGTAAATCATTGTCAAAGGAAGAATTAAACCATGTGACGTGTTTTTTAAAGGAATTGTTCTCTTTTAGTACAGTACTATATCGGTGCATAGTAACAATAGATTCGGAATCTGGTTGAGGCGTTATAGGTACAAATAATGTCTTTCCACCCTGTCTAACTTTTGTGCAGTATTGGTCATTTTTCAAAAATATTGTCCGGAAATTGTCTGATAATAGGTAGTCTTGGTGGAATACCTTCCCTTTTGAAGATTCCCATATGCCACAATCATCATAGTATTTGGAATGACGGTTACTTGTCTTTCTGCTCATGTTATCAACATTGTTAACTAAGAACCACATGTTTGATTTATTTCCAGGTGGCGCATCTTCAAAAATATGTGACTTGTCTTGTACTGCTTTCCAACAATCTAAAGCTGATAAAAATTTCCCATGTTGTAAGGTATTGGTGTTGTCTGGTTTTGGAAATGTTACGTCATTGTCTGAAGATGTTGGTTCTAAGTCAGTTGATGAGACTGATAATGGAGAAGTGCATTCTGACTCTTTTGGAGATGGTGGCGGTTTTGCATTTGGTGAGGAACAAATGGTTTCATTCACGACAAAATTCATTGACTCGGTCACTGATTCGTAATCACCAATGTCTGACATTTCTGATGTTTTCGTCTTAATCGGCGAGCTGTGGTTTGTTGGTGTGAAACTTTGATTAAGTTGGGTAATATTTTGTGGTGTGCTGGTTGTTAGCGGGACGAAATGATTTGGCGTCCACATACCGTTTATTCCCCAATTAGTGTGAGTCCACATTATAGTTAATAACCCTGATGGTGGAAGGTGAAGTGGTGTGTATGTTGTATTCAACGTCCTGTATGCAAGATGACCTTTACCATAAACTGGTGGGTAAATTGTTTGGATACTCTTACCAATGACATCAGAAGCTGCCATTATGGTCCATGCGGACGACCATGCCCTGTCGGTTGCACATTGGATGCACGATTCCTGAAAGGTAGGGGACAACATCAATATATTGGAAGCGTTAGGGTGAGATGTATACAAGTCAAAGTTGGTTAACATGTTGATGCATGTCATTACACGTAACTGAGTAGCAGACTGATCATGGCCAAACAATAATAGTGAAAGGGAGTTGAAAAGACAGTTGCCATTGCTGTTTGCATAAAGTGGTGTTCCGACGTCTTTGATATCTAAACTTTGTATATACATTATGGATACAGGATCCACTGGCAAATTAAATGGTCAAGTGACTGGCATGTTAGATCTGGTAGAGACATATTGGAGACTGTGGTTGCTTCTCGTCGAGCAGCATAACGAAGAGACTCAAAACCATTCTGAGCAGCCTATAAAAGCAAATGAGAGTAATTAAAAACAATGATAACAAATATGTATGTTGTATGAATGTCAAAGAGTACAAGGCTTATCTTATTCCAAATTTTAATGGCAAATAATTAACCTTATAGAATTTATATCGAAATAACTGGAGTCTATTTTATAATTCTATCAGTTTCATTGGGCAGGGGGAAAATTACATTTCAGACGTTATTTCGATATTATATGATGTTTAAGGTTGTATTTGTCATTTATTCTGGACAAAAACACCATTATATCGAAATAAGCGGAGTCTTACTCTATAATTCTATCAGTTTCATTGGACAGGGGGAAAATTACATTTCAGACTTTATTTCGATATTATATGATGTTTAAGGCTGTATTTGTCATTTATTCTGGACAAAAACACCATTATATCGAAATAACAGTCTTACTTTGTAATTCTATCAGTTTCATTTGGGAAAAGTTACATTTCAGACGTTATTTCGATATAATGATGTTAAAGGCTGTATTTGTCATTTATTCTGGACAAAAACACCATTATATCGAAATAACAGTCTTACTTTGTAATTCTATCAGTTTCTATAAGAATTTTACAAACTATTTGATAACATGGCAGCGATTACAGATCGCAATGAACAAATTGGGTGCATGTTAGAATTAAAGAGATTGTCAAATGAAACCTATGTTCTTAGTGACCAGTATAGAAAATTAAAGGTGGCTAACGAAATTGACCAATTGGAGGACAGGCAAATGGAAGACGCCCTCGACAACCTACCAGAATTGAGCAGCGATGAGGATGAAGAAAAAATTGAGTAATATATCAGCTTGATGGATTTTACAAAGGTCCTTTTAAGGACCATCAATATTTTCAAAAAGATCTATCATTGTTGTTCACTTAATTACCCTAATTTCATCCCCCATCCATTAATATTAAGTTCCAAAAGGTTTTGCCAATTAGAAAACCAATTCGATGTCAAAATTTAAAATATAAAATTACCAAATGTAATTTTCATAAACATATTTAATTCCGTAACTTAAATAAAAAGAAAAATGAATTAACAAAACTTGACACGCGTCGGTCGTTGATAAATATGTTAAAGGTGATAATCCATGATTAATTGCAAATAACAATTAATAATGTGCTATATACATTTTGAATTAATGAAGCCTATCTCGGTGATGAATAGAAAACAAATTCAATATCAAAATTTAAAATATAAAATTACCAAATTGTAAACTTCATGAACATATAATATATAAAATTACCAAATTATAAACTTCATGAACATATAATATATAAAGTTACCAAATTATAAACTTCATTAACATATAATATGCCGTAACTTAATAAGAAAGATGAATTAATAAAACTTGACACGCGTCGTTAATAAATATGTTAAATGTGATAATCAATCACTTATCAAAAATAAAGCCGTCCTCGGTAAGAAATAGAAAACAAATTCAATGTCAAATATTTAAAATATAAAATTAACAAATTGTAAATTTCATAAACATATTATATTCCGTAACTTAATAAGAAAGATGAATTAACAAATTTGACACGCGTCGGTGATAAATATGTTAAATGTGATAATCAATAACTTACTTATCATAAATCGCAATTAACAATTGTGCTATATTCAGTTTGAATTAACAAATCCTGACACGCGTAAGTAATAAAAAGATTATACCGATTCAACAGATTAAGAAATTTATCGTATGAAACAAAATTTACAAAAATTGTGCAAAATTGCAATATTTTTTTTAATATAAAAACATAAAATTACCAAATTAAGACGAAGTAAGCCAGATGAATAAGAGTAGGTTGACCCTACTTCTTCTTTCAAACAGGTCAAACAACAGAACGTAGAACAGCTGGATGTTACCAAGAAATCGACGTCTTGTAATGATAACTGTTGACAGTCATAGTGGTACCATGAATTGCAAGAGTCACACTGTACTGAGTTCTTGGAGCAGTTCTGTCTGCAGTCACCACAGGGCCAAAAAATCGACCTTTTTAGGTACGAAACTTTGCGTTTTGGCATTTTGACTTTACTGATTAACTTTGAAACTTTATAATAGATTTAGAAAGATTTTTGAATTTTTTTTCTTGTTCTATCAATATATACCCTTTGGTCAATATCTTTAAATTTTGGAGCCAATCGTAAATTTGACCAATAATATTAACAGGAAATAAAATATTGTCCACTTATTTTCGTCGGAAGTAAAAGATGATCCAATAACATTTACAGGAAGAAATTGTGATTCCAGTACTTTATGGTTTCACGTTTCCATTGTCTAACACAAGATTTGAGACGTCGCTAACAGAACAAAAATGTGAAATGACTTCTCTTGAGACATCGTTAAAAAAACAAAAAGTTATGTAGGACTTCTTTTAAATTTCCATTTCTTTTGACAGCGTGGTTGAATTATAGAAGCCATCCGTTCTTTTTAAATTTTGACATAGACCTCATTATAAAGTGGGTTGTGTTTGTTTAATTACTCTTAATAATGACCATAACATAGGCTTCTGTTTTACAAGCATTATTAAAAAAAAAAGATTTATAAAATTATATAAGTATGTCAAAAGGAAACCCATTCAAAGATATTGCATGATAATTGATTAAAATCGTGCTAAAGGAACTTTATGCATTTCAAATAGAATTTAAATATATTCATAATATTAAAGTAATCAGTCAAAGTCCTCGATCTCTTTCCGTCGGTTAGATTTTGATATTTGTCTCTTGTCTTATTTTTAGTAAAACTATTTTATATAAGAAGAAGAAAGAAATGAATAAAATATATAATATATATATTTGGTGGTTTGCGGAGTTGTCATGTTATAGACTTTCCTTTCCTGTTTGGTGTGTTCAATGTAGATATATTTGATATTTAAACTTTAATTCAATATGATTTGTTGCATTAATAACTGACATAATATATTAAGGTCACAATAAATACAATAAAACAAAAAACAAAATTAAAAAAAAATGCGCTGTTTAGCGATATGCGGTTTGCGATCGGTGATGAAGTTTAGATTTCCCGTCTAATTAATATTAGTTCATGGATTTTTTAAGTTATTTTAATGGTATGTTGCATATTTTAGTTGTTTTTTTTGTTTGTTTTTATGTTCTGTGGTATATTTTGAGTGTTCTATGGTATATTATATGTGTTCTGTGGTATATTTTTAGTGTTCTGTGGTATTCTGTGGTATTCTGTGGTGTTCTGTGGTAAAAAGACGCTCCGCATGTTCACGCCCAATTTTACATTAGTTTTGTGTTTAATAACTATAGCTTTGTAATCAAGTTTTGGCTAGTGTATTCTTATATTTGTTGTCATTGTCTCAAAATAAAGTGAGACAACATTTTTTTTGTGTTGAATAAATCTTAAGCATGTTTTGGATAGTGTATTGTTAAAAAAAAATCCTTTCAAAATAAAGTGGGATTCTGTCAACGTTTTATTTTGTGTTGAATAACTCTTAATCATGTTTTCGTTAGTGTATAATGCTATAACTTTGTTTCATTAACTTGTTTCAAAATGGAGTGAGATTCTGACTACGTTTTTTTGTGTGTGTTAAATAAATTTTATCATGTTTGATCATGTTTGGTTATATTAGTGTATTGCTATATTTTATTGTTTCGCTGTTTCAGGTTAAAGGGACCAAGCTGTTAAAAACAAGTATCTTTAAAAGTTTTGTGTTTTTCATTTAAAATTTTCAATCATTTACTCATACCAAGCTATCAATACATTCAGCATTTTCACCAAAGCAATTAAAAACAACAATCATGATTTTCCAATTGTTCAACTGGAATTTGAATTAAAATTGGGTGTGAACGTGTAGAGTGCGAACGGACCTTGGGTGTGAAGGTGCGAAGGTGTAGGGTGCAAATTTGCAAAAGTATATTGAGCGCGAACCAACCTGATAGCACATTATATAGATTTTTGTCTACCTGTTTACTGTTATATGTAAAAAAATCAGCCACATGAAGACTTTGTCCATAATTTCTTCATTCATGATTAGTCTAAGATTACTCTGATGTCCAGCAGCTGTTTTGCCAGACAAGCTGATGCCATGAGACGTCAGAGCTCGTCCTATATCAAAAAGTTGATATTTGCCCATCCAAAAATGAATGTGTCGCTTCTTGAGCCAATTGACAGCCTTGTATCCTTGTTTCTCACAGGCACTTGTCTAAGAAAAAAATTTCCTATATATCTTCATATGATACAAGGTTCAAATTGCATTCTAGAAAAATGTCAGCAGGTGGCGAAATTCCATTACATGCCAATTCCTCTGCTGTCAATCCCACTAAAACTAGTTACATAATGTATGTCGTAAATCTAAATTGATTTTTCTACACAATGGTGTATAACACACCTCTTTTGTTTGTCAGAATTATCTGTAGCAGGCCTACCGAAGTATAACAATTGTAATTATTTTGAAATATCATAGATATTTTACATTTTACATTTTAGATTTGATTTTGTATGTTTTCCCATTGTCAACCCTCGTTACAAGAGAGAATTCATCCATGGACCTGCCAAGAACAGACCAGGAGCCATTACTAGATCTGACATGCTTCTCACAGGACAAGGTTTGTTTTAGTTCTTATTAGCAGGTATGATTAATATTCTATATCAATAAACTTGAGATTGGAAATGGGGAATGTATCAAAGAGACAACAACACGACCATAGAAAAAACAACAGCAGAAGGTCACCAACAGGTCCTCAATGAAACGAGAAATTCCCGCACCCGGAGGCGTCCTTAATATATACTAGTTCAGTGATAATGAACGTCATACTAATTTCCAAATTGTGCACAAGAAACTAAAATCAAAATAATACAAGACTAACAAAGACCAGAGGCTCCTGACTTGGGACAGGCACAAAAATGCAGCGGGGTTAAACATGTTTATGAGATCTCAACCCTCCCCCTATACATCTAGTCAATGTTGAAAAGTAAACACATAACAATGTGTACATTTAAAATTCAATTCAAGAGAAGTATGAGTCTGATGTCAGAAGATGTAACCAAAGAAAATAAACAAAATGACAATTATACATAAATAACAACAGACTACTAGCAGTTAACTGACATGCCAGCTCGAGACTTCAATTAGACTGATTGAAAGATTATGATTTCATCATATGAATATCAGACACAATCCTACCCGTTAGGGGTTTAGTATCATACCATCAAAACATATATGAGAAGAACTTAACCCATGTCATGCCAACAACTGTCTTTGGATAAATGTGTTTAGTTCCGATGCAAAGACCCTATAAGTGAATCAATATTAAAGCCAAAATATGCAATCTTTAAAGACCTGACAACAGTATCGTAACTATATCTCTTCTTAATAAGTCTATTTAAAGGTTTTGTTAGTTTCTGCGGTGAATACTGACATTTTTGTGTTTTATAAAGAATATTTTCATCAAAAATTGGATGTGAAAGACCTAAACGTATAAGAAGTCTGCATGTTGTCAGAGCTATATTTACGAATGATGTCCTTATACCGATGATAAAATTTAGTATTAAAATGTTTTGACTAGTTTGTGATATCGAAAACCCTGGTGTAATAATTTTTCAGTAATACATAAATTTCTCTCGTTAAAATCTAAAAGATTGTTACATACACGAGTGAATCGTACAAGTTGAGATATATAAACTCCCTAAGATGGTAACAAGGGAACTTCACTATCTAAAAATGGATAATTAACGATAGGAAATGAAAAATCATCGCTTTTATCATAAATGTTAGTATTAAGCTTTCCGTTAGTGATATAGATATCAAGATCGAGGAAAGGGCAGTGGTCATTGTTAGTATTAGCTTTATTTAAAGTAAGTTCAACAGGATAAATTTCTTTAGTATACATACTGAAGTCGTCATTATTGAGAGCCTAAATGTCAACCAAATATCTAAAAGTATTATTAAATTTGTTTATAAGATGTTGTTTCGATGGGTCTTTGCTGATTTTTGTCATAAATTGTAACTCATAGCAATACAAAAAACAGGTCTGCAATAAGTGGTGCACAGTTAGTCCCCATTGGAATACCGATAACCTCACGATAAACGGAATCTCCAAAGCGAACAAGAATGTTATCCAGTAAAAATTCAAGGGCATATATAGTATCAAAGCATGTCCAATTGACATAGTTTTTAGCTCACCTGGCCCGAAGGGCCAAGTGAGCTTTTCCCATCACTTTGCGTCCGGCGTCCGGCGTCCTGCGTCCGTCGTCGTCCTGCGTCCGTCGTCGTCCGTCGTCGTTAACTTTTACAAAAATCTTCTCCTCTGAAACTACTAAGCCAAATTTGATCAAACTTGGCCACAATCATCATTGGGGTATCTAGTTTAAAAAATGTGTCCGGTGACCCCGCCAACCAACCAAGATGGCCGCCATGGCTAAAAATAGAACATAGGGGTAAAATGCAGTTTATGGCTTATAACTCAAAAATCAAAGCATTTAGAGCAAATCTGACATGGGGTAAAATTGTTTATCAGGTCAATATCTATCTGCCCAGAAACTTTCAGATGAATCGGACAACCCGTTGATGGGTTGCTGCCCCTGAATTGGTAATTTTATGGAAATTTTGCTGTTTTTGGTTATTATCTTGAATATTATTATAGATAGAGATAAACTGTAAACAGCAATAATGTTCAGCAAAGTAAGATTTACAAATAAGTCAACATGACCGAAATGGTCAGTTGACCCCTTAAGGAGTTATTGCCCTTTATAGTCAATTTTTAACCATTTTTCGTAAATCTTAGTAATCTTTTACAAAAATCTTCTCCTCTGAAACTACTGGGCTAAATTAATCCAAACTTGGACACAATCATCTTTGGGGTATGTATTTTAAAAAATGTGTCCGGTGACCCGGCCATCCAACCAAGATGGCTGCCACGGCTAAATATAGGACATAGGGGTAAAATGCAGTTTTTGGCTTATAACTAAAAAATCAAAGCATTTAGAGCAAATCTGACACGGGGGTAAAATTGTTTATCAGGTCAAGATCTATCTGCCCAGAAATTTTCAGATGAATCGGACAACCCGTTGATGGGTTGCTGCCCCTGAATTGGTAATTTTATGGAAATTTTGCTGTTTTTGGTTATTATCTTGAATATTATTATAGATAGAGATAAACTGTAAACAGCAATAATGTTCACCAAAGTAAGATTTACAAATAAGTCAACATGACCGAAATGGTCAGTTGACCCCTTAAGGAGTTATTGCCCTTTATAGTCAATTTTTAACCATTTTTCGTAAATCTTAGTAATCTTTTACAAAAATCTTCTCCTCTGAAACTACTGGGCTAAATTAATCCAAACTTGGCCACAATCATCTTTGGGGTATCTAGTTTAAAAAATGTGTCCGGTGACCCGGCCAACCATCCAAGATGGCCACCACGGCTAAAAATAGAACATAGGGGTAAAATACAGTTTTTGGCTTATAACTCAAAAACCAAAGCATTTAGAGCAAATCTGAAATTTTGCTGTTTTTGGTTATTATCTTGAATATTATTATAGATAGAGATAAACAGTAAACAGCAATAATGTTCAGCAAAGTAAGATTTACAAATAAGTCAACATGACTGAAATGGTCAGTTGACCCCTTTAGGAGTCATTGCCCTTTATAGTCAATTTTTAACCATTTTTCGTAAATCTTAGTAATATTTTACAAAAATCTTCTCCTCTGAAACTACTGGGCCAAATTAATCCAAACTTGGCCACAATCATCTTTTGGGTTAGTATTTTGAAAAATGTGTCCGGTGACCCGGCCATCAAACCAAGATGGCCGCCATGGCTAAAAATAGAACATGGGGTAAAATGCAGTTTTTGGCTTATAACTCAAAACCCAAAGCATTTAGAACAAATCTGACATGGGGTAAAATTGTTTATCAGTTCAAGATCTATCTGCCCTGAAATTTTCAGATGAATCGGACAACCCGTTGTTGGGTTGCTGGCCCTGAATTAGTAATTTTAAGGAAATTTTTCTTTTTTTGGTTATTATCATGAATATTATTATAGACAGAGATAAACTGTAAACAGCAATAATGTTCACCAAAGTAAGATTTACAAATAAGTCAACATGACTGAAATGGTCAGTTGACCCCTTTAGGAGTCATTGCCCTTTATAGTCAATTTTTAACCATTTTTCGTAAATCTTAGTAATCTTTTACAAAAATCTTCTCCTCTGAAACTACTGGGCCAAATTAATCCAAACTTGGCCACAATCATCTTTTGGGTTAGTAGTTTGAAAAATGTGTCCGGTGACCCGGCCATCCAACCAAGATGGCCGCTATGGCTAAAAATAGAACATGGGGTAAAATGCAGTTTTTGGCTTATAACTCAAAACCCAAAGCATTTAGAGCAAATCTGACATGGGGTAAAATTGTTTATCAGGTCAACATTTATCTGCTCTGAAATTTTTAGATGAATCGGACAACCCGTTGTTGGGTTGCTGACCCTGAATTGTTAGTTTTAAGGAAATTTTGCTGTTTTTGGTCATTATCTTGAATATTATTATTGATAGAGATTAACTGTAAACAACAATAATGTTCAGCAAAGTAAGATTTACAAATTAGTCAACATGACCGAAATGGTCAATTGACCCCCTTAGGAGTTATTGTTCTTTATAGTCAATTTTTAACAATTTTCATAAAATTTGTAAATTTTTACTAACATTTTCCACTGAAACTAATGGGCCAAGTTCATTATAGATAGAGATAATTTTAAGCAGCAAGAATGTTCAGTAAAGTAAGATGTACAAACACATCACCATCACCAAAACACAATTTTGTCATGAATCCATCTGCTTCCTTTAATATTCACATAGACCAAGGTGAGCGACACAGGCTCTTTAGAGCCTCTAGTTTTGTTTATTGCTACTAAAAAATGACCTAAAAGAGTTTGAACATCAGGGTTTCCGCTGGCGGTCGCCATTTTCGCAATTTGCGAAAAAATAATAATTGTGGCGATTAAAATTCGTCATTGGCGAAAGAATTTGGCGAAAGAAATATATATAACGATTTATTTTCAGCCATCTTGTTTGTTTACTTTTTTCGGGTTTCTCTGACTTTACCTATCAGACAATACTCGGAATTCACCTTGAACTCGTTAAGATTTTGACAGAAAATCAATAATCAGCTGATTGCATTTATAGCTATCGACATCAAAGGACTAATTAATAAAGGTGTTGATTGTATGATATGACAAAATGATATGGTTAAATGGCTTCTGTCACATGTCTCAAAAGGGATTTATTTACCGCTTTGCGACGCACGTGTTTGAAGCAAAATTTACGCTTCCTCTCCTTCTTATGAAAAGAAAATTATTGTTATGACGAAAAATGTCAAAAGCTAGAAAGGTCTCTAATTTTAAACTTTATCATTTAACTTTCATATAGATCATTGATTTGAGTGGGTACTTCAAAGTCGTTTCAGTAACACAGGTGTTTCAAGCATATAGTTTTAGTTATTTACAATGGTCTAGAAAAGAAAACGTTGTTATGAAGAAAACTATTTAAAAGGTTGGCATGAGAGTAACCCTTCAATGTAATTACTACACCTTACACGAGGGATCAATTCCAAGTAATAAGATTCTTCGTTTTGTTGTAAAAGAACACTTCTTATTTAGGGGGGGGGGGGGGGGGAAGTGCTGGAAAAAAAGAAAATTTTAAAGGAAAAATATATTTGGCGAAATAAATAAAGTGGCGAAAAATATATTGTTTTGGCGAAAGAGGTGGCGAAAAAAATAATTGACCCAGGGGAAACCCTGTTGAACATATATATATATTCACATTCTGACTTTTTAAATGCCCATTTAATTAGGTGGGTGAAATTTTTCTTAATGAGAATGTGAGACAATGTGGTATACAGTGTTATACAATGTTTGTGAGGCAATGTGGTATACAGTGTTAAACAATGTTCATAAGGTCACGTCTTTGAAATGTTTAATACAGTTCTGTATTATGTGATTTGCTAATTGTTGAAGAAAGTACAGTGACCTATTCTGTCTTTTACCTACTTTGATCTTTGTTGGGCGGTTGTTTTGTTGGCAATAGTACTACTGCTTTTTAGTTTTTTTAATAATTCTTATCAAACACAAAAAGGGGAGATAATTGAATTAACTTTCTATTTTATAGACTGGAATTCATTGGTTGTTGGAAAGATATCTCCATGGCTACAACCAGATTCTCGAGTTGACGTGATTAGAAAGAACTCAGAGGCTGTAAGTTTATACATTCATTGGTTTCAATAGAAATAAAGTATTATGGTATGTATATGTTGCCTGAGTTATCATAAAAAGTTAAATGAGAAATTTGGTCTGTTCCATTTACAGAATCAATGTATGGTATTCACATATACAGTTGAACCTCGTTGTGTCGATGTCGAAGGGACCAGACGAAAGTATTCGACTTATCCGAGGTTTGACTCATCCGAGGTCGAGTGTGACGTCATATATTTGAAATGTATGAAAATGTTTACACAGCTTTAATCACTTGTGGAAATGAAAAGGTTAAACAAGAAAAACATCCGTTATGAATATTATTTTCAAAGTTGTTGTTTTTTTCGATTTATTTTTTAAATTTTGAACTTCGAGACCAGGGTCAATTTACATCAATTTTACATCGACGGGACTTAAGAATTACATCGACCTTACCGAGAATTCGATTCATCCGAGTTCGACTCAACAGAGGTTAGAATGCATTGATCAAACGGGAATTATGCCGGGACCGAGAAATTACTTCGACTTATCTGAGTTTTCGACACAACCGAGTTCGACACAACGAGGTTCAACTGTATCATCTTGGATGGATGCTTTATCTACTCAGAAACAAATTAGTGGCTATATATATCAGCATGATATTAAATACAAACAAATATGATTTAATATCTTTTTTAAACTTTAAATTAGTAGAGTCTTATAATATTAATCAGACTTGATATTTACGATAATACCCTCTCCTATTTACAGGCTTTAAGACAGGAGTTAACTTTTGCTAGTCACTTAGCTATACCGTCTGTACTGATACCACTGAAGAATGGAAATATTACAAATCTAGCCAGAATTCTGAATGAACATCTTGTTAACAGCTATGCTAATCAGGTCAGTAATGTTATCTATCAGTGTGTTATCATGTGATGTGATTGTCAAATATACTTTGAATGCATCTGACATAACTACTGGATAAAATATGTTGTCCTGATTCAGAGTAATTTCTCGCAATTTGATTGGCTGATATTGTCCTAATAAATTTCAGTGCAATTTTTTATCACGTCATTTGGAATGATCTCCCTTATTTATGACGTCAATTGGAATTATCTCCCTTATTTATTACGTCAATTGGAATTATCTCCCTTATACCATTGACCTAATAAAAAAATAAAATTTGAGTTGCTTTAAAGTGCTAATTTTTAAAAAGTTTCAGATTAAATATCTATAATATATTTGTATGCTATATTGTCCTAAAATTGAATTTGAATATAATAATATGTGAAATAACAAAATCAGGATAAATTCGTTACACAGTGTTCAATTGTCCTAATACGGAATTTATCGGGTCAATAAAATTCATATCAGGTTTGGCTTCAGAATTTTATTGACCCGATAAATTCTCGTATTAGGACAATTGCACACTGTGTAACTAATAGTATCCTTAGAACTTTATATTTTGATATTATACCTAGTCTTTTATAGATTAAATTTTAATGTTATATGCTAAGGAATATAATTTAATGAATGAACATTTTATTAAGAAATGAGAAGAAATAGAAATTGACTGATTATTGCACGTTCAACTTTAATAAGTTTTACTCTGACATGTTTCAGTTTATGCTAAAAGTAGATATTTAGATTCTACTTAAATCAGAATGGATTATATTATAAAGTGTATATTTATTTTAGTCATACAAACTTCTTGTTTAATTTCAGCAATACTGGATCCATGTCCCAACAATGTCTCCAAGGGACCAGATTGATCCATTGATTGAGGGTCAGACAGAGGAGATAGAAAACCCAGAAGACACATGGACATGGTACTTTATTCTTATATTTTTTTGTATTTAATTCAAATAGAGGAATGCTGACTTGTAAAAAAATCTAAAGGATATTTCAAACTATTAACAGCTTTAGCTATTGTTAATTTCATGTAACTTAATATCTACTCTACCTAATGCATGTAAGAAAGAGGTTTCAGAAACAAAACATATTATAGTTCTCTAAGAGAATAATATATGGACCATAATTTGCTATTGGGCTCGTTTCCTATAACGATAGAAAAGTGATAAAAATGTGTATTACTGTAAGAAAAGTTGTAACTACAGCTAAAGATGCCTTTATTTTTATCAACATACAAGTGTATGCTACTCTTCCCTAGAAAAAAAATTGAAATTAACAAATTTCTAAGATTATACGACCGTATTTTTGTGTCGTTTCTCGAGTTACTTTCCGCTTCCGAAGTGCATAACGCTGACTGATTTATAGATAATCGTCACCGGCAAATTCGTAACTTTTGCTTTCAAATAATAAGGAACATCGACCAATAAGAATAGTCAGAAGAAAATGCCGAGAACTATAAGTATTTCTGTAGCAGGTGTAAGAACACTAGCGTTACTTTGGTTTCCGATTTCGTAACGCAAATTTTAGATGATGTAATCTGCTTTGTTGTAATAGAATTCTTTATAACAATATGCAAATATGAACTCTCGCGAGATGTTCAAACAGGTAAATCAGAGATGATTTACATTCTAGTTTTGTTCTTCGTAATAATTAAGTTAGAAAATGACGTTATCGTTATGCATTACATTTCACACGAAACAGAAGTCCAGTTATTTCCTTTTTTTTCATTAAAATTGTTTTTGTCGTTAAGTTCTAATCATTTCCGGTCATACGTGAAACATGTGACTAACATGTGATCACGCCCTTACGGCCGGATATATGAAATACTAGGTCTAAACATTGTTTTTGTTTCCAACGGGATGTTAGCAAACATAATCTGTAGACTTGTTTCGTCTTGTTTAAAAAGGAAAATACAATTTTCAAAGAGATTGCGCCGGGGGGTCTTAATTTTTCCTATGTGCATAATGTTACATACGATCTTGTGTGAAAATAAATGCCCAATGACTTGACAAAATCGATTTCAGATTTGACAGACGTTATATCACACTTCGTTTCCGGATAACGATGTAAAGGGTCCTTGGAAAATTCAATCAACATTACGTCTCTTATCATTGTGCCGATGCTCGTTGGATTGATTTTGCTTCAGCAGTAAATATTACTGGATATTTTAGGTGAATAAAGATAATTTAATAAAAAATACATGTTAATATACCGTTACACTTGGAATGTACAAAGTTGGTATCTTTGTCACAATTTTTAATTATTTTTTTTATTCATATTCTGCAAACACTTTTCAGAAACGCAATAAACTTGTCAAAGGAGAAGTAAACTTTTACCATGCATGACTTGAAAGGAAGTACTTTATTGATTTTAGCCCACTAAAGTAGGTTAAAATGTGGAAACCATGTAGATGGTATACAGGTCACAAATATCACATGGTGCCTATTTTAAAGATTTTAATTCCAAGTTAAAAGTTTTTTTCTTTACTGGATTTAAAGAATTTTACATTGCCAATGATTTGGAATAAATTGTGTATAACTGGAATTTCAAAACCAAATATAAATACATTTTTTTGGCTAAAACATCAAGATACAACGATTATGGTATCCTGTATCAATGAAGAAAATATGGAAATTTCTGAATAAATTGTACTAATTGTTTTCAAAACAAGCACATATTTAGGAGTTTTATAATACTGTTACATTTAAGATGGATTTTAAGAAAAAGTATACTGTTCAGATTATTTTAAGCAGATTTTGCAATAAAATAAAACTAAAAAAATGCTTTCGGTTTCTTATGGTTTCCTGTCGCGTTTAAAAAAAACTTTAATTTAACATTGAAAATAAATTTTAAATATTAACATGAAGCAAGTAACACTAGTAATGGTGTTCATTTATGTCTTTTGAAATATATTGTGCAAAATAAAGAAAATAAAGATTGGTTTCCTGTTTGGTTTCCTGTCACGTAAACGGTGAATCAAAATGTATTAATTTTTTCTTGAAAAACTCAATTGTTCCATTTATACTATTCTAACACCAACACAACCCACAGAATAAAAGTTAAAGTTTTAGAACTTATAAAAAAGGATACAAAAAGAAACCAAAGGCCGAATACCAAATTATGGTCCATATAGCATATACAGCAAAATCACATGATATAATATGTAAGTGCATAACATAATGAAGAAATCACATGACTTAAAATGGTGTTCACAAATAATAATTTAACTAAGTCATATAATTCTTTTTCAAGTTGTTAAAAAGTATATAATTAACTTAGCTCTTTCTTGTCACAGAAATTCTTTGATACTCTAACATTCAAATTATAAAATTTTTGATTTTAGGTGGCACAAATTCAGGACTCTATGTGATTCTCACAAGAGAGTTAGTGTTTGTTTAGAACTTACACCAGACATGCCGTCTGTAGAAGTCCAGAAAAGATGGTTAGCAGAGCCAGTAAAATCATGCTCTATCTCTACCAGTCTGTTCCTCACCAATAAGAGAGGCTATCCAGTGTTGACTAGAGCTCATCAGATATTCATTTTAATGTTATTCAAGGTAAATCATGCTCTATCTCTACCAGTCTGTTCCTCACCAATAAGAGAGGCTATCCAGTGTTGACCAGAGCTCATCAGATATTCATTCTTATGTTATTCAAGGTAAAATTAAAATTGTCGCCATATTTTTTTAAGACACAATTATGTTGGTCTTTATTAAAAACAACTTTGACATACTAAAAAAAAATTGCAAAATCCATAGCTATCTTTATGTCTGCATATATTATTCATGCTTCTATGCGGGGCGTAAATGGGGGGTATCTGCACGGAAGAATGTGAAATAAAATTGCCATTTCACGAAACACGGTAAATAGCGAAATTTTTTCACAGCTGCATGTGAAATAAAATGGCAAAACAAGTTGCATGAAAATAACCCTTTACCACTCTCTTCTATTAATCATCCCCAGACTGGAGTTTCAGTATTGTTTTAACCATATTACACAAGTCAGTTTACCTAAATTTTTATATAATTCTCTGTTCTAGTTGTGCTTTATATGTAAGCTTCTATTTTAAAAACAACAAAGACAATAGAAAAAAATGATGTTTAATAAGAAATAAAATTCGAGAACTAATTGCAAAATTTAGTAATTTAGTAGTCTAGAAAAAGATTTTTTAAATTTCCACCTATTAAAGTGAAGTATAAAAATAAGTACAGTAGTCGATGAAAATGTCGTTAGTAATAGCTCTACTCTTCTTTTGACAATCTGTTATCATATTAAATTATATATATTTTATAGCTGGAAGTCCAGATTATTATAACAGGTACAAACAGACACCTAGACAAAGGTATTCACACCTACCAACAGTACCTGGATCACTTGTTTCAGGTAAGTTGGCCAAGTCATCTGTAAAATGTCAAACCTTTTTATTGCCACAATATCTAAATTAACCATCAACACTAAGATCACTTGTTCCAAGTATTTTGACACAAAATCTGTATATACATGTACTGTCAAATTTTGGATCTTTTGGTTAACTTGAGTTGGCAAACGGTACCTACATATAATACCTGAATGGCTTGTTCAATTCACCACTCACAAACAAGGCTTCCAAAAAATATTTGAGCCAGCCGGACATTTCATATCTGATCCCGATTTTAATCCCTTAAGACTTAGTCACAAAAGGTAATTATGGTAATCAGATGGCCATTCCAATGATTGACATTACATTAAAAAAAACGATTTTAAACTTTACTTTGATATGATATGAATTTGATGTACGGATGTAACTGTTAAATTGGCAGTTCATCATTCAAAGTGTGCACATCAGCGTGCTCATATCTGCCTTAGACTTTTTATTTGTGCAAAATGACATTGTCAAAAACTTTACTTTCGTTTCACATTGTTCTAACCGGAGAGGTCAACCGGATGTTGACTTGACAATGGTAAAACATGGACCATAAACGGATACGTAAAATCCGTGTACGTTTACAAAGCACGACTGAGTGAAGAAGCTCTTTCCACGTTAATTCTTCAACAAAATACTTGAAACGAACGTTAGATACATGTATCAATGATAATTTTAGCATTTTTGAAGAAATGTAGGATGCATAATTAAATTTCCCACCTGTGCACATGTGCACATGTGTTCTAGTTCATACGACGTAGTTCTGACGATTTTTCATTTAAAACCATTTTAAATGTTTCATCAAATCATGTTGATAAACTAATTTCTAATAATTTTAATCTTTTGGACTAAATCAATTAGAAACAAACCGCTGAAAAGTAAGAAAAAAATTGTGAATAAACCGATCAATTTATACGATGTCCGGTACTGAACATAGATCACCTGTCACCTGAACAGGTAGATTTCAGCTGTCCAACTACTAATTAGCCTTGATTAAAATTAGAAAGTATTGAAGTAGGTGTTGTTTTGATAGTAATTATTCATGTTACATTTATGACCGGAAATGTGATGATGTTAAAGGCAAAAGGTTGGGTTAAAAAGATCGTGAATTATGTAAAAATGACCGAAAAAGCCTTGAAAACTAAAAAGTATATGACCGTTTCATGCTTTGACCAGCCGGTCTTTTACCGGACATTATACAAATGACCGGAATATATGACCGTTTTGGAAGCCCTGCTCACAAACGGTATTCACATCTACATATAAAACCTGAATGGCTTGTTCAATTTACCACTCACAAACGGTATTCACATCTACATATAATACCTGAATGGCTTGTTCAATTCACCACTCACAAACGGTATTCACAGCTACATATAATACCTGAATGGCTTGTTCAATACACCACCCTCAAACGGTATTCACAGCTACATATAATACCTGAATGGCTTGTTCAATTCACCACTCACAAACGATATTCACAGCTACATATAATACCTGAATGGCTTGTTCAATTCACCACTCACAAATGGTATTCACATCTACATATAATACCTGAATGGCTTGTTCAATTCACCACCCTCAAACGGTATTCACAGCTACATATAATATCTGACTGGCTTGTTCAATTCACCACTCACAAACGATACTCACAGCTACATATAATACCTGAATGGCTTGTTCAATTCACCACTCACAAACGGTATTCACATCTACATATAATACCTGAATGGCTTGTTCAATTCACCACCCTCAAACGGTATTCACAGCTACATATAATACCTACATATAATACCTGAATGGCTTGTTCAATTCACCACCCTCAAACGGTATTCACAGCTACATCTAATACCTGAATGGCTTGTTCAATTCACCACCCTCAAACGGTATTCACAGCTACATATAATACCTGAATGGCTTGTTCAATTCACCACTCACAAACGATATTTACAGCTACATAGAATACCTGAATGGCTTGTTCAATTCACCACTCACAAATGGTAATCACATCTACATATAATACCTGAATGGCTTGTTCAATTCACCACTCACAAACGGTATTCACACCTACATATAATACCTGAATGGCTTGTTCAATTCACCACCCTCAAATGGTATTCACAGCTACATATAATACCTGAATTGCTTGTTCAATTCACCACCCTCAAATAGTATTCACAGCTACATATAATACCTGAATGGCTTGTTCAATTCAGCACTCATAAACTATATTCACAGCTACATATAATACCTGAATGGCTTGTTCAATTCATCACTCACAAATGATATTCACAGCTACATATAATACCTGAATGGCTTGTTCAATTCACCACTCACAAACGGTATTCACACCTACATATTATACCTGAATGGCTTGTTCAATTCACCACTCACAAATGGTATTCACATCTACATATAATACCTGACTGGCTTGTTCAATTCACCACTCACAAACGGTATTCACAGCTACATATAATACCTGAATGGCTTGTTCAATCCCCACTCACAAACGGTATTCACAGCTACATATAATACCTGAATGGCTTGTTCAATTCACCACTCACCAGGTCAGGTCGAACTCGGAAAATCGAGTATACTCGGTTTTGCGAGTTTTGAATCCCATCATGCAATTTCGTCAATAAAGGGAGATAATTTTGTCGGAATTTTTAGTTTTATTTAGCGGGAATTTTTAAAATTAAAAAAAAATATATATATTAAAATCATATATATATATTGAATTGGTAAAACAATAAAGTATTTAATTAAAGTAAAGTGTTGTGTTGTATATTCATTTGATTAATTTAGCAATTATTTTTTCTCAATGTTGGTCTATAATTACCTGATTACACTAGTGTTCAAATGTTTAATAATGTGATCAGATTTCCTAATTATCATGTTTAATGTTTGATAATTAATTGATATGTAAAATAAATAACTCAGTTAATAAAATTGTTTTGTAACAGTCTTTGAAGTGTTGTGTGTTGTTTTAATCATTTTTGTTTTTCTTTGATAGCTGATCCTGGCTTGTGAAAGTTATTTTCCCAAGCCCAAGCTTTAATATTATGTGAATAGCATTGCATTCACTCAAGTTAATTGAGAAATTTAAGACAATTAAGAATTTGTCTATATATACTGCAATTGAATTTCATAAATTTTCATAAGCTATCTAATCTCATAACTTATTATAACGTAGAAACATCATACTATTCCTTTATTTCCGTGTACAACAGTTAATATGCCAAAGACAAAGTAAGTATTTATATTTTTTGGGATGTAGTCCTTTTGTTTTGTTTTTTTTTTTCTCGTTTTTGTTTTTTAATTGATTTACAAGTACAGTATAAAGCAACAAGTTACTGTTTTTCGCATACGAATATTAAAATAAATATATGAAACACATAGAATCTTCATCTTTTCTGACACTAGATCTGGAACGTGTGATTATTTTTAATTGTGTATTGCTCATAGTTTCAACATGGTATATCAATGAAAGTAAACCCGACATCATTTTGTCCTGAATATGCATGTAATATTTTTCACTGGACATTTGACAAACAACAAGCAAGCGTTTCTATATATTCCAATTCATGAAATAATTGCCACTGAACGTTTACAGAATAAATGTTTTATGCAGAGGAACAGTATTTATTATGTTTTATAATTAATTGTATTGTAAATGTATCGCAATCTCCAATGTATTCTATAACATTTATCTCTCTTAATTTCAGCAAAAAGAAGGCAGTTACAGCAAGCTACCAAGAAGACAAGCATCTTCGTACCAACACAAAGAATCGCCGCAAGCAGACCTTGTTCATGAAGGCTCAAGAATTCAGCACTCTAACCGGCTGCTCAGTATTTGTGAAGATTGTAGATAACGATCTACAAAAGTCTTTCGTTCTTAGCACAGATGATTTGTACTCTACCTATCAGCTTGGTGGTCTCAAACCAAACAGTATTGAAGAGAGACTCTCCTATACAGATGACACACAACACCAGTTTGGACTAAACCCAGTGATGCCATCCCCTATAAAGATCACCAAAGACAGCCAGCCAAACTGTATTTTACCTGGGGGACTTAAGCAACTTCCGGTGTTTGTAGACAATACAATTGTGACGCACCAAGAAGAGGAAACACCTATGCAATTAGATGAACAAGATCCCATAGCCACCATGGACAACGACTTAGTTCTGAAAGTACTTGATCTCATTGACGAGCACCCCAGTTTGTCTGAAACAACCATAGACCTACTAGAGACCATGAGTACCAGTCACACAGTTGAAGAAGAAGTGATAGAAAGTAGTTCCCTAACAACCTGCAGATACTGCAATACTACTTATGAAGAAGACAATGCCAACGGTCGCCAGAAGAAATGGGTGCAGTGTGAGGGTAATTGCAACCAGTGGATGCACAGTGTATGTTTGCCAAAGAAACACCCTAGACCTTCAAAGAAGACCAACACCTGGAATTGCCCTTGTTGTTCTTAAGTTAAACAAAAGACATAGTGATATTGACATTTGATATGTACAATTTATTATATACAACTATGAAAGTGCATGTATAATTACAATATATAAAATTAGTACGAGTTCAGATAACAAATGTCTTTTATCATTGTTGCATACTGTCTATGTTTTTATGATCTGCTTATGTAATAAAGTTATTAGTGCTTCCATATATATATATATATATTTTTCATTATCATACTTTGAAACTGTTTTCACAAATTTAGTCATGAAATAAAAATATTAATCTGAATGTTCTAGTAATTCTGTAAAATGTTACAAGTTGTTATTTCTGGTTTTTATTCATCTTCGTTCTCTTGTATGTCTTGGGCGATGTCTTGTTCAGCAATAACGTCCATCAATTTGGAATGAAAAATTATAAGAATGTCTCTTTTTGTTCTTGACAGGCGAAGTCTGTAACCATTTAATTCACTCTTTAATGTTGTTTGGTATTCTTTGTCAACGATCTTTTCTAGTAGGCTGTCTGAAACATCACAGATAGAACTTTTTGACTGGTTTTGTATGTCGTTCATCTGTCTTCTTTCATCTGTCGTTACACAAACCATCGATGTATCCTTGGTCGCATCTACATTCTCATATTTGGTGTCGTAATATTCTGTTCGTCGGTTTGTTGCCCTTTCCTGGAAATTTATCAGATCGGAATCTAACTCTATTCCTGACAAAGAATGATGGGTTTTTGTCTTGTCTAAAGGCGATAGTAGATATTCTTTCGAACGTAACAGAACTCTGTATGCCGTTATTTGTTCGCTGATGTTATTATTTCTTTGACCTGTCTGTCGCCTCTTTACTCCATACAGTTCTTTGCACTTTTTACCAAGTTGCTTCAACTTGTCCAGATTTCTGGTGACCCGTAACCAGTCGTTCCCATCTGGTACACCACGAGGCATCCAAGCTTGCACATCTTTATTGACTGTTTCGGCTTTGAAATCCAGTCCTTCGCCAGTATAAGGATCACCATTCAGTGAAACTGACTCTGTTTCATTGAAGAATTGTATCATTTCATCTGGTACCGCTGTTCGTTGAATTGCCTCAACCATTTCAAGGTCTCTATATTTTGGATGGTTTCTGGCATGAAACAAGGGTGCAAATGCCGATTTTGCCGAAACTATTAGATCGGTATTATTTCTTCTTAATCCGGCTCTCATGTTCATAATTGCTTGAAGATACGTAAGGGTCATCAAAGCCAAATAAATGTAGTTAGGATTCGCAGCTTGAATAGTTGTATATTTAATGAACCCTTGAGGTGTGGCATCAACTCCATTACTGAGACAGTGTCTGACGTAGGGGACTAACAGTTCTTTCATATTCCCTTCATATGCTGTTTCAATAATGGTCCATGCTTTATGGTTGTCTGTGCAGTTTTTGGCAGCTTTTTGGGCATTTTCTGAACAGAATCCCATCAACTTGGCAAGTTCGTCCATAAACACATCCCAGTTAAGACTTGTGAAACTTTTCATCATGTTCATTTCTATGTGACCATTACCGGGCCTTAGTATTACCCACTGGAATTCTTTCAGTTGACACTTCTCTGTATATGGTATTTCTGAATGACAGTTGTTATGATGTTGCAGAAACTGATCCTGCCCATGGAAACTGTCTTCTGATTTGTCACATGTACGACATCTAAGTGTTTGTGCTATAACTTCTTTACATAAACCAAACGGCAGCCCATCACACACTACAAACATCCATTGTCTGTCTCCTGTGCCATAAATCTGTATCCCTGCCTTCAAACCAATCTGTCGTAATGTTAATCTGCAGCTTTCATACGAATTTGGGTTGACAAAACAAGGGTCGCTTACTGACATTTTGGGTGGAACTGGACGATGACCCGACTCAACGTGCTGTAGAATACCATTCCGCGTCTTGGTAGGAGTTCCTGGTGTTAGTATAGAGCTATCACCTTGTTGAATCACACTAAGCCGTACTTCTTTGTGGTGTCTTGGTGTCTGTGACTTCTTGTCAATGGTACCAAAGGTGCCGTACATGTCTTGTCCAGATTCCTCCAATTCTGCCTTCTTCAGATTTGTTTTGCAAGCAATGCAGTTGCGCTTGGTCTTTGTGTTGCGAACCCCACATTTTGAACACATCTTTGTGCCGTTGTCAGTATTCTGTTTTTGCACCAGCTGGTCTATATTGTCCTGTATTACACCACCGTCTGTAATCTGTTGCTGCAGGACGTCGTGTAGATGATTGGCCAGAGATAGGTACAGGAAGTGGTAGTGTGTTGCACTATTCTTTGGAGAGATTTCCCTGACACTTGCCCGAATTTCTGACAAACTTCTTGTCCAAAAGTGTTCCTGCAACGCGGCATTCTTCTGTAGAGACCCGTATCCTGGGAACTCGATCTGACATATAGTTGTGACTGTGCTGGACTTGGACTTGTTTTTTACTTTAACGGCCCAGGACCGACCAATAACTTGATTGTTGTCAAATATGACAACGCAGTCTTCATTTGGGAACGATAATGGCTCTATACTCTGTGATTTTAACCAATCATGGATGGTGTCGTACTTTCCATATGGGCCACTGGATCCAATTAAGTTAACTGCTTCTCTACTGTTGGTCTGGGTATATAGTAAAATGTTCTGCATAAATGACAGTGGTAAAATAGCATTCTGGTACTTTAAATGTAGAATCTGTTCATAGAGAAGGCATTTCAAAGTCTGCGTTGTTTCTGTGTTGTGGCTAGTAAATGCACTGATAAAACTGCGTAGTATGCTGTCATATTTGTCGCTGTAGTCATCAGGATCAATGTTGAGTAGATAGTCTCTGTCCCTATATAAACGATCAACAGAACGTCTGGAAAGCCTACTAGATACAATGTCCCCTATTATCCTTGCAACTTGCTCCAATTGTGCTGTAGATAGCTGGTGGTAAAACTTGGGAGATAATACATCTTCTACAGTAAATCTGTCGTCTTCTATAAATTCTGATGGTGGCGGTGTATTCTCGTCTACCTTCAATCTTTTCTTTGCATTCAATACATAGTCATGACCATGTATCTCAGTCGGAGTAGTTGCCGGACAGAGCTCTTGGAGGACATTCAAACAGTGCTCACATACTTTTAATGGTCGTCGCTTGTCTTGAGTGAATGGTCTCTTGCCTAATTGCTCTAGTTGTTTCAGCTGGACATCACGTGGTCTCCTAAGGTTTGTAGTTAATTTGATGGCATTTTCGTCTTCATATTTGTCTAGGAACTGGAGCCATGAATCGTGGAGATGGTTACGACAGCCTGTTCGAAATCTGCCCCCGCTGTTAGACATGGTTACTTGAACATAAGTAGACCTAAAAAAAAAAAAAAAAAGCACTTACGATTTTGAATTTTAAAAATATAAAATCATAAAACTATAAAACTATAACAAACAGTATTTATTCACATAGATAAGACATTTCATGATGCTAACTGAATGCAGAGGCTGATACACATGTATGAAATATTGCACATAATAAGAAAAATAAAAAGGCATGTATACTGAGAGATAGTTTGGAAGGATAAAGAATAGACATTAGTATGAAAACTTCTAAGAATGCCCGCGCATAAAGCGCTATTTGAAACGGCTCAAACATAAGCACCCCTTTCATTATCATAACCTTATTATAATAATTTTTTTTGTTAAAAGTCAATGCTGAAATAGAAAGAAAAATGGTATGAAAACTTCCGAGAATGCCCGCGCATAAAGCGCTATTTGAAACGGCTCAAACATAAGCACCCCTTTCATTATCATTACCTTATTAATAATTTTTTTTGTTAAAAGTCAATGCTGAAATAGAAAGAAAAATGGTATGAAAACTTCCGAGAATGCCCGCGCATAAAGCGCTATTTGAAACGGCTCAAACATAAGCACCCCTTTCATTATCATTACCTTATTAATAATTTTTTTTGTTAAAAGTCAATGCTGAAATAGAAAGAAAAATGGTATGAAAACTTCCGAGAATGCCCGCGCATAAAGCGCTATTTGAAACGGCTCAAACATAAGCACCCCTTTCATTATCATAACCTTATTAATAATTGTATTTGTTAAAAGTCAATGCTGAAATAGAAAGAAAAATGGTATGAAAACTTCCGAGAATGCCCGCGCATAAAGCGCTATTTGAAACGGCTCAAACATAAGCACCCCTTTCATTATCATAACCTTATTAATAATTGTATTTGTTAAAAGTCAATGCTGAAATAGAAAGAAAAATGGTATGAAAACTTCCGAGAATGCCCGCGCATAAAGCGCTATTTGAAACGGCTCAAACATAAGCACCCCTTTCATTATCATAACCTTATTAATAATTGTATTTTTTAAAAGTCAATGCTGAAATAGAATAAAAAATGGTATGAAAACTTATGAGAATGCCCGCGCATAAAGCGCTATTTGAAACGGCTCAAACATAAGCACCCCTTTTATTATCATAACCTTATTATTCATGTTAGTAGCAAAGAAAAGACAAAAAAGAAAAGGGAATTGTACAGTGGCAAATATTTCATACATGTATATGACGATGATACATAATAACAGGAGAAACAATTAAGATGAGATATTGTATATGCTGAAACTGGAAAAGACTGCTTTGCATGGAGCTAAGTACATGTTGCTATATTTCTTGCTAGCTAAAATATTTGTCATTAACTGAAAAGATAATGACCTGTATTTACATTCACACCATCTGATCAGCCAGCTGTTAGCAGAATAGTTAGAACAGACCCTGGTCTAGGTATCAGATTTAATTCGGTTTGTCTGGCAGTACCAAATTTACATGATAGATTACAATGATAACCATGATATTTTTTAAATTATAGCATTTTCTACTTAAAAAAACAGTGCCTCAACACTAGTCAGCTAGTACAGGCTATTTATGAATAAAAATTAAATACATGACCTGCTTCATTAATGCAATGTTTCAATCTTTGTTCTTAACCTGTTAACATGCTTTTTGTCTTGAACTAAAGTCCAGTGGCAAATATCCCATGCATATTCAACACTTCAATAAATAACTGAACAGCTAAAGGGGGAGGCAATAAACCCCAACAACAGCTTAAGCCAGAAAGAACATACTGAGCTGCTGAGACAGGCTTACATACTGGAAAGTGTTCAACAATAATACGACTTCGCAGGTGTTCAAAGGTACAGATAAATCTGGCAATTATTACCAGTTAGCTACATAAGACATGTTGCTTGCTTATATACCTAATCACAATGATACATCAGGGGCGGATCCAGCCATTTAAAAAAAGGGGGTCCTAACCCAGCACAAAAGGGGTTCCTAACCCAGGACAAAAAAGGGGGGGGGGGTGTGTTCCAACCCATTCAGATGCATTCATCGTCAAAAAAGAGGGGGGTTCCAACCCATTAAAATGCATTAATCGTAAAAAAAGGGGGGTTTCAAACCACTGGAACCCCCCCCCCCCCCCCCCGCCCACATATAGCTTAGATATTGATATAATTTACAAGTCAACTTTGATATACTTTCTTTATTATAAAATTGTGTGTAAAAGGGTATTTTAATTGAAAATGCAATGATATTTCTTATACAAAGTTACCAGATTTCGTCATAATTAGCTGATAAACAGGTGAAAATAGACCAATGTCTGCTTTACAATGTACGGTCTTTCTAATTGAATATTTTTTATTCCGTAAATGCAATTAGAAACTTAAATGGTTGATGGGCCTTGTGATTAATTTCAAAATGGATGACATGCTGAAAAAATGATAAAAAAGTGCAAAAGTAAAACGTTTCTCACCAGTTTCCGGTAATATTCTTCTCTAGGTTTTGCTGAAATCTGTGGGAAAATCTGTTATAAATTGTTCAACTTTGACTTTGAATTTCTCAATAATTGCACGGTAGATTGTAATTTTGCTTGGTAGAATTGTTGGAAAATACGTCTAGAGTTCAAAAATATTTTTCTCAGGTATGACAGTTTGTTTATTAGAGTTACAGGTAATTAAATTCACTTACAGGTAAGTATACTCGCATTTGCGAGTATCAGTATGACGTCACACTCGCAAAAGCGAGTACGGTAAAAAAAATATCGGGAACTCGCGTTTGCGAGTTCGTGCAGACCTGCTCACAAACGGTATTCACATCTACATATAATACCTGAATGGCTTGTTCAATTCACTGCCCTCAAACGGTATTCACAGCTACATATAATACCTGAATGGCTTGTTCAATGCACCACTCACAAACGATATTCACAGCTACATATAATACCTGAATGGCTTGTTCAATTCACCACTCACAAGTACTGAAAATATCAGATGTTAACAATAAAATCTTGGATAGTCAATTGAACAGTATAACATTACATTGTTTAGCTTTTGGTCCCTTTTGGTTACAGATATCTTAGCAACCAGCATCCTGAAGAGACATACATTTATTGTTAAAATCAGGTGCAGTAATTGTTTACAAAAAATGTAAATAAAAAGTTCAATTTTATTCTTATCTGACTATGTTTATTTCATACACTAGTCATATAGTATAGATTACCTGATCACACAATAAGATAATCCATAAACTGATATTCTTTACTATAGACCCAGCCACCACCAGATCCAGTGGCACAGTTTGCTAAAGGATATGAGGACTACTTACAGAGCCCATTGCAGGTACACAATCATTGTAATACACAGCATTATTCTATAAATAGATGATCAATTTTATGAGCTATGGTAATTGTATTTTAACAAGTTTGAAAATATAGACTTTCAATTTAATCTGAATAGCAAGGTTTCTTACAATACAAGATTAATGATCTCTTTCACTACTATTGTACTATGATGTACAAATTATTCTTATTAACAAGTTATATTGCCAAACATACAAAAAATCAATGACTAGTACTTGCATGACTTGTACTTCAGGTTAACCTCTGAAAGACATCTACAGGAAAATCGAAATTATTTATAAAAGGAAGTCTGAAAAGTTGTGTTTTATTTTGGCATGAACAAGAAAAATATATTGCTAGCAATTATGGTTGCACTTGTTGATCTAAGACTAAAATATTAAAGCATTGTATTTTCACTATTATTTTACTTCCAATTTTAGCCACTGATGGACAACTTAGAATCACAGACCTATGAGATATTTGAAAAGGATCCTGTCAAATATTCACAATATCAGAAGGTAATATACTTTTTATTGATATGCAGTAAGACATGTAACATTTTGTTTTTAATTATACCCCCGCTTTAAAAAAGGGGGGGTATACTGTTTTACCTCTGTCTGTCAGTCCGTCGTCCATCAGTCCATCAGTCCGTCCGTCCGTCAGTCAGTCCGTCCCATGAAACTTTCGTCACATTTTTCTCAGGAACTACACATCCACCCTTTCTGTAATTTGGTATTAACATTTATATATGTCAGCCACACCGTGTGATGCGTTTTCAGATTCATCACTTGACAACTTCCTGTTTACCGAACACTTGTCTGATTTTACACATGATAGCCAAGTTGAAAATTTTCGTCACATTTTTCTCAGGAACTACAATACAAGGATTTCTGAAATTTGGTTTCAGGATTTATATAAGTCAGCTATACCGTGTGATGCGTTTTCACATTCATCACTCGACAAGTTCCTGTTTACCGAACACTTGTATGATTTTACACATGATAGCCAAGTTGAAAATTTTCGTCACATTTTTCTCAGGAACTACAATACAAGGATTTCTGAAATTTGGTTTCAGGATTTATATAAGTCAGCTATACCGTGTGATGCGTTTTCAGATTCATCACTTGACTACTTCCTGTTTACCGAACACTTGTATGATTTTACACATGATAACCAAGTTAAAAATTTTCGTCACATTTTTCTCAGGAACTACAATACAAGGATTTCTGAAATTTGGTTTCAGGATTTTTATAAGTCAGCTATACCGTGTGATGCGTTTTCAGATTCATCACTCGACAACTTCCTGTTTACTGAACACTTGCATATTTTTACACTATTAATATTATCCACTTGCGGCGGGGGTATCATCAGTGAGCAGTAGCTCGCAGTTTCACTTGTTACTTCTGCTGTCAATTACAGTCAGTGTCATTAGTAAAAATATTAAGTGATGGCAATCAATGTATGTCATGTATGGTGGATATTTGAAATATTTATTTTGAAAATTTTACTATTGCATTTGAATAAGATAAGATAAGATAAGATAAGAATTTAATAATCTAATCAAGAACCTGTAAAGGGCATCATTTTACAACAATATTATGCACAATATGATTGGAAAAAAGCAAAACAGAAACCTAATACCATACTATAGAGTTATGGACAGGATCAGAGCCTAACACAACATATGTCTTAAATAATTATAACATCAAATCTCATAGTAATAAAATAGGAATAACAGGACTGTATTTGAAGATTGCCACAGTCAATTTTAGATTTGATTGTTGCAAGTACATGTTATACTTGTTCAGCTCAGCATCACCAATAAAACTGCATCTGCAATGGTCAAATTTGTAGTCAGTGGTGAACAGCCACCAAACAGAGTGCTGTTATTTTAAAATAATTTAATTTTGGATGTAACACATCTTCTGATTGGCTGTGAGAAATTTTTTATCAGCCCATAGACGTAATTTTGTCATTTGACTGTGACAGCATTTTTCATGATTTACTCCTTGAATATGTAATCTAGAATTAAATTATAAGGAATGACTGT
Organism: Mytilus edulis; assembly: GCA_019925275.1. NCBI lineage: Eukaryota > Metazoa > Mollusca > Bivalvia > Mytilida > Mytilidae > Mytilus > Mytilus edulis. Next base: position 2,258,416 of record CM034352.1, read on the forward strand.
AATAATTTTTCTGTCTATTCGAAATAACATAAAAAATGTGGTGCACACTGTCAAATAACCAGCTACACATGTTATTCAGTGTGTACCACATTTTTTATGTTATTTCTACATAGACAGAAAAATGGCAAGCAAAAAAAAGTTGTTGTAAATATTATTATTTTTTAATGAAAAAGAAATAATCAATCAAAAACTCATTGAAACTTATATGTCAAAAATGTGCATCAAGAAGTTTATGGGTAATATATCCTTGGAATGTTACATGCAAAAAATTTCCACTTTAAGATATATAACATAGCTATTTATACTGCTTCACTATCTAATACCATTATAAATAAAATATAATTTAGAACTTGAAAGCAATGTGGATATTTTCTTATCTTATATTACGAGTTGAGACTACAGAATCTTTAAACTTGTTTGACAAAATATTTACTTACAAATAGGCATTGATGTAAAGAATTTTATATTATTTTAAAATAATTCCATAAAAAAAATGAACATCAATTTTCCATGTTAGAAAATGTAGATGTCTTTTTCTTCAGTTTGTTCACTTGTCATAGTCATTCTAACAATATGTTATACTATTCTCTCATGCTGTCAAAACCTTAAGTAATGCCTAATGATAAACATTTTATTTCAGGCTGTGTATCACGCTTTGTTAGACAAAGTCAAACCAGAGGAAAGAGATACAAAAGAAATGTAAGTAGCAATCAAATCATTGTTGTATGAATTGTTTTATGTAAATTATGGTTGATAATGGATTGACATTTCCTTCATTCCTGATACCTTCAAGTCAAGGCAGTTAGATGGCACCCGAAAGACACCTTCAAATCAAGGCAGTTAGATGGCACCCGAAAGACACCTTCAAATCAAGGCAGTTAGATGGCACCCGAAAGACACCTTCAAATCAAGGCAGTTAGATGGCACCGAAAGACACCTTCAAATCAAGGCAGTTAGATGGCACCCGAAAGACACCTTCAAATCAAGACAGTTAGATGGCACCCGAAAGACACCTTCAAATCAAGGCAGTTAGATGGCACCCGAAAGACACCTTCAAATCAAGGCAGTTAGATGGCACCTGAAAGACACCTTCAAATCAAGGCAGTTAGATGGCACTTGAAAGACACCTTCAAATCAAGACAGTTAGATGGCACCCGAAAGACACCTTCAAATCAAGGCAGTTAAATGGCACCCGAAACACACCTTCAAATCAAGGCAGTTAGATGGCACCCGAAAGACACCTTCAAATCAAGGCAGTTAGATGGCACCGAAAGACACCTTCAAATCAAGGCAGTTAGATGGCACCCGAAAGACAATCTGTCATCAAGTTGAGAGAATTTAAAATGTTACACACTAAACACCAATTGAAGTGTTTTTCTTGAAGACTTCCAATTAATATGATCAGATTATATACAGATTATGGGCTGCTATAATTTTAGGATTAATGTAGAATTTGTTGTAAACATTAAAATTCTATTAACTGTATAAGTCTTCTGGGTTGAATTCTTACATATTGAGTTAGTAAAATACATAATAAGTACATCATGTGAAAGTTCATGCTAATCAATCTTTATTATATATAGTGTGTTAATGGTTGTTGGTGCTGGGCGTGGACCATTAGTCAGGGCATCTATAGCAGCTGCACAACAAGCAGGCAGGAAGGTGAAAAAGATCTATGCTGTGGAGAAAAATCCTAATGCTGTCATCACGTAAGTTAAATGAAGGAACAATTATATGGAAATTTATAGACAAAGAAAAACAATAACAATGCAGATCTTTGTTTTTTGGTATTTTGATCAAGTCTTCATTGACATTGGCTTTATGCACAATGCCATAAAAAAAAAATCATTTTAAATTATGTATTGTCATTTAGTCTGGTGTTCCTTAATTATGATGTTTCTCCTCCAAAATAAACTAATTTGAAATACATAAATCAATAATCAATTTATGCCTGAAATAGATACTTCTTTTTTCACTCTTCTGAATTCCCCTGGACTTTTTGTTAATTTCACAGGTTGGTTATACTCTATCTTGGTGAAAATTCTGCTATTTCCAATACCTCCTATGTAAACTTATTTTCTGTGCCGTTCTGGACCTACACTTTCACCTAGTATTCTAATTATAGATTTTATTGGTTTGTTTTAAGGCTAGAAAACATGAAAGATGAAATGTGGGGAGATCAAGTAGAAGTTATATCATGTGACATGAGGAAGTGGGAGGCGCCACAGAAAGCTGACATTCTAGTGAGTGAGTTACTGGGGTCATTTGCTGATAATGAACTGTCGCCAGAATGTCTTGATGGAGCACAGAGATTCCTGAAGGAGGATGGGATCAGCATTCCATGTGAATATACATCATTCCTAGCGCCATTACAGTCAGAGAAACTACACAATGAAGTCAGAAACTGTAAAGATAAGGATAAACAACCTGATGTTAGTAGTCAAATATTTTGTCAGTTGTTTAATCTATTGGTGCGATTTTTCTACCATGTTGATAACTAGTTTCTTGGGATTTAACATCTGGTTTTTTTTACACATCCTGTACAATAATTGTATGCATTTATAGTTTAATTACTAAGAAATTTATTACTGTGAAAAACCGTCGAAAATATGAAAAATACATCACACCCCACCAAAAAAAAATTGATAACTTGAAAGTTAGAAAAAAAGGCCAGATTGAATGGTAAGAAGGCTCATCCAAAAATGATCATATAAAATATATAAATTCAAGACACTTTAGCAGCTCAGAATAACATAATGTCTCTAACAGTAGTTAGGATTACTGGTTACATTATATTTACTGAATTTTATAGGCAATGTTTTTGTTTTTCATATGTGTAATGTAAGCCTAAAGTGAAAAAAAAAAACATTTCTATATGTATAGTATTTTTCATTTTAATATGTCCAAACTTTTGGTCTTAATTTTTATTCTTTACACTTTTTAGCATTATTTTGAGATGCCATATGTTGTCAGACTACACAATTGTCAGGTCCTAGATGAACCAAAGAAAGTTTTTGTCTTCAAACATCCAAACAAAGGTGAGTAAGAAAAGAAAAGAAATGCCAGTTACAAATGATGAATTTTGTATCCATGACGGCTTTGTTGTCGAAATAGTTGGGCAAAATGTATACAAATCACTACTAAAATTAAAGACTCTGAAGGAATGACTGTAATATTTTTATGCCCCACCTACGATAGTAGAGGGGCATTATGTTTTCTGGTCTGTCCGTCCGTTCTTCCCGCTTCAGGTTAAAGTTTTTGGTCAAGGTAGTTTTTGATGAATTTGAAGTCCAATCAACTTGAAACTCAGTACACATAAGCCCTATGATATGATCTTTCTCATTTTAATGCCAAATTAGTGTTTTGACCCCAATTTTACAGTTCACTGAACATAGAAAATGATAGTGCAAATTTCAGGTTAAAGTTTTTGGTCAATGTAGTTTTTGATGAAGTTGAAGTCCAATCTACTTGAAACTTACTATACATGTTCCCTGTGATATGATCTTTCTAATTTAAATGCCAATTTCACAGTCCACTAAACACAGAAAATGATAGTGTACTATGGACACATTCTTGTTTCTGTCTATGAAGAAAAAACATCAAAAATGTAGTGCACACTGAATAAGACATGTAATGCAAAAACATGTACTGGTTTTGAAATGACTAACTTAAGGGCACCAAAACAGAAAGGGATGATTTTTTTTAAGTTGTTTTGTTCTCTTTGGTTTTTTTCATTAGTTTCAATATTTGGATGTTGATATTTGATACTAAGCCACTAACAATAGTACACCATGTCATTTTTAGTACACACATATTTAAAAAAATAGAATATTAATATGTAATCCAGCAATGCAGTCGTTTTCCAACTGTTAGATATTTAACTTATTCATACATGATGCTAATATAAGTGTTTTTTTAGAAGTCGAGACTTATAAATAATATTGTAAGATTTCCTCAATAACTGATTATATTTCAGATGAGGTGATAGACAACTCACGACACATCAGTTTAGACTTTGACATACAAAATGATGCGCTGTTGCATGGCTTCTCTGGTTATTTTGAAACTGTACTGTATGGAGACATTAATCTCAGTAAGTATAACTGTTTAGGATGACAAACTAACAGGTGTTTTGAAGCCCATAAACTTTCATTTTAAAATGTTTCCAGTAATCTGCATGACCAAACAGTTGACAAAATTACCTGGAATTTTAGACCTGTTTAGGACCTACAAGAATTTCATGATCAGCCAGTTGAATACATTACTACAGAATTTTGCTTCCACAAATTGTTCCATGATAATTTTTAGATTGGTCAATAGAAAACATTTTTATAATATACAAGATAATCATGTAATTAATAATTACTTAGATTCATGGTTTATGGTTTCTTCATTATTCAACATACTGATTCAATTATTCCATATTAATTATTAATTACTACTTTTCAGGTATATTACCATCTACCCATTCACAAGGAATGTTCAGTTGGTTTCCAATATATTTTCCAATCAAGGTAAGAACAAAGTACATGAAAATGAGTTTGTGTGTACAGTTTAACATGATGCGAATATAAAAAATATCATATGTGACAGAATTTTCAAAAAGAAAGTTTGAACTGAGACCTGTTGTTGTTTACATCCTGGTATTTTTGTGACTAGTTGTGTCATCACTCTACATCTACTTATATTTATAACAGAATGTTAAACAAGGAAGTAAGACTATACAAAGTTCTGTAAGACAATAAATTGTATCATGAAAGTCATATAAGATGGAGATATCAAAAGGCTGATAATTCACACAGTTAATTATCTTATACTTATCAACTGTACAATGTTTATAAGGGCTAATTTAGAAATTATGTAAAAATAATATCTACTTTTGATTAAAAAGATACTTATTTTTGTAAATTACTAATTTTTCATTTCATTTTCTTTTCAGACTCCATTGTTTTTGAAGAAAGGTGATACAGTTTCAGTAGATATTTGGAGATGTGTCAGTGAGAAAAATGTTTGGTATGAATGGGCTATTACTAAACCTCAAATTCTACCAATTCACAATCCTAAAGGCAGATCATATACCATTGGTTTATAGACAGTTCTACGCAATCCATACACAATCTGACTGAGACAATTGTACTTAATTTGACATTATGTAAAATAGATCTGCTAAAAATAGCAATGAACAAAGTTTTCCATTGTTTACATGAAGTTATTGTTTGATATATTTTTATTGTACCACTTGATTTAAAAAATTGTAATAATATAGGGTTATTGCATGAATATTGGGGAATATTGTCCCGAGTAGAATTTTATATTGCACGAGCTTAAAGCTCATGCAATATATGTTCTACGAGGGACAATATTCCCCAATATTCATGCAATAACCCTTTTATTGTATAGCAATATAATATTTAAAAGTAAAAATTGGTTTAAACTAAAATTTGGTCGTTGATGACGTCATGAATTTTGAAGATTTATTGCACTAGTGCAATATTAGAATTTTTTGCACGCTAACTTTTGGTTACTTTCTGTGGGAAATATTATATTGCTATACAATAATATTTATTCCTTGTACTAGTTAGGGAATATGTAATGAAATACTTCGTGTATGTTTTCAGATAGTTTACTATGTGATCTGGTTCAACCAAACTTTAATATTGTACAAATAATGTAAACATTTTATCATTTTTTTTGTATAATCGTTTACACTTTAGGTATCAATGGATTATATTGTTAATTTTATAATTATATTTGTCCGAGCTTCTTTTGAAATACCCTCTTGGATTAAGAAGGAGCCATTTGTAAGAAGGTACATTTAAGACCTGAAATCTGTGTCATTTTGCCTGTATATCAGCATATTTTTTGTTTGTTAATTTTTACATTACATTACAAATTGCAAATTGTTCAAATTTTGGTTTATTTACCTGTTATCACAAACAAGTGAAATGAAATAAAAAGAAAACATTTTTATATTAGTTTTTTTGTTTTGTTTAATCAACGAATACATATAACATATATATCACAACATTTGGAACATACTTTCAACATGTACCTTTTGGTTTTGGTCCTATTCCAGCTTTGAGCACACATCTGGGGTTGAGAATAATGTACATTTCAAAATGTTATTACAATATAAATAAAAGGAACAAATATACCACTGTATGGTAAGGTAAAATACTCATTTCAGATTCTCTGGGTAAACACAAGTATGTTAATTTCTCCAAAAAAGTTATTATAAGTAAATTGTGACCATTGAAACAAAATATTTCAGTTGATAAATGTCATACAATGACATACTTTCACATAGGTTCATTCACAACTTGAATATTATAGACACAAATCAATATTTATCACAAAATATAGTTTAAAATTTGGTAACAATATGTATATATGGTATAGTAAAACTTGAACACACAGTTTCAGACAACAAGAAATACACCCAGTTCACATGGAGTTTTATTCAGAAAATTGTGCTGTTAGTATACCACTGATTAATTATCAATTTACACAAGTTAATGTATGCTGTGCTCAACATTATTTTTTTCCACTAAAAAAACAATGTTGAAACCTGATGGTCAGTAGCCAGATTAGATAAGCATTCCATGTAATATGGATTTAATATTATTTGTTGGATACTAATTTTTGTGGATTTTCTGGGTAAAGGTGAACCACGAAATTTAATGTTCAACAAATGACAAATTTTCTAAACGATTGTTTAAAGAATTCAGCAAAACTACGAAATGTCCACAAATATGCAAGTTTTCCATCGCCCACGAAAATAAATGAATCCAGAGTGTGACAGTATTGGAAAGTGCAATTGTTTGTGGACTAGTAACATGCAAATTCTAACTTCAGCTGATGAAGGATGAAGAGATAAATTTGTAATTATCAAAAGTCCATGTGAACTGTTTGTTCTAATATATGCATTGATAATGCTTTATAAAGCACAACAATAATAAACAATTATAAATACTCCTGGGGGTATAGATAACAAACAGGTCGGAACTAATCATTTTAACGAATGCCCTTTTAATCCCGGTAAAACAACAATTGATCAACACAAACATCTATTAGAGAATATACAGCACCAAATTATACAGCAGTTAATATCTAAAAATAGAATTTTGACAAAATTTAGCAACTAACTTTGGCAGGTTGTAATATTGTGGTATACTTTTAATGAATGATATTCCATTAAAGTTTTGAACAAGTCCAATGAATATATTTTAAACTGCCAAAAGAAAAATTTAATTTCTCCATGAGTCCAAGAGTCATAACATAAATTTTTACTTTTGTAACCACTGTGAAACTGGTATTAGGGATGGTATTCAAATTTACACATAAGTATTTAAGCAGATGGTATTCCAGTAGTTAGAAATGTAGATAACATTTTAAAACAGTTCATTTTGGAATGTTAAGAGTACTATTAACTGAGGAGGGTCTACTTTGAAAGTGACAATTGAACTTGTAGAATATTTTTAATATAATACTTAAAACAAGTTTTAATTAGTTCCATCAAAGTCATTTTAAGTAATGACTTGTAGAGTTTACAATATTATAGTTACATGTTACATGGTATTAAGTAGAGGCTATTCATGAGTACTATATGCTCAGTCATTTTAAGTATAATGCCAGTTTTGATGGATGGAACAATTCTAGCAACATAAAATCTATTTACTAACATACAAATAATAAATGACATTCATCTTCCACAAAAGTTTAGTCAGGTTTGTTGTACATGGTGATCATGCATTTAATGCTGTTCTTTATAGCAGAATAAGTTGTTATCTTGGTAATGCAATAATTTAGCATGGGTCCTGGTTACACAGTTCTTCGCACTATACCACCTAAAAAAATATAATATATTTTTTGGTAAAATTTTAGTTTTGATAATTAATAACTGAATTCCAAACTTTGAAAGTCAAATTCATAAATAAAACACTTTAAAACGGTGTTATTTACCATGCCAGACATTTAGTTAATACAAGTATTTAAAGTTTCCATAAAAGTTTATGAAATTCAATATCTATATTTAGAACATACCAGTCTCAGCAATGTATTTCATCTATTGATTTTTAAATGAATCTTTCCTCCCACCTGCAGGAGTTATAGAATGAAGTGTCACCACTTAATAAACATACTACCACATTAATGTAAATTTACTACTTTGCTTGTAGACATATTGATTTTCTTTGCTGTAATTTGTTTATCTTCTTCAATATTTACTGCTGTTTTATACAAGCCTATATTAGTAGTGACAAAATTCTTTGTGGCTGATTGATTTTTCATTAGCCTGTCTTCTTCAAACAAGATGTGGTGTAATGTATTGTTTAATTAGTTAACAGAATCCTATTTTGAAACCTGGTTTTCAACTGATATTTATTCTAGAGACAAGGATGGCTTTTAATCTTATTTTGGCTCATCGGTTTGAAGCATTGTACCGTTCAGAGACTAAAACTTGGATATGTTTGATTTTGATGATAGTCCATGAGGCATTAATGTTAACCCCGGCAGCATCAACAGTGTTGATGATTGTCCATGAAGGCATTAATGTTAACCCCAGCAGCATCAACAGTGTTAATCATTTGTAAATAGGCATTAATGTTTACCCCGGCAGCATCAACAAGTGTTAACCATTTGTTAATACATTGTATTAGAAATGGAAAAAAAGCAAGACAGTCCATAATTTTGACACTGATAATTTGTTTTGAAGTTTCCATCAAGCATACATGCATTTTCATTGACTTAATTTTTAGATGCACATCTCATATCCATAGAGATGATACAGCCTCTTCCACTATAATGGTTCATTGGCTTGGAAGTTTTTGCATGGATGTGGTTAGGTTAGTAATGGTTCATTGTCTTGGAAGTTTTTGCATGGATGTGGTTAGGTTAGTAATGGTTCATTGTCTTGGAAGTTTTTGCATGGATGTGGTTAGGTAAGTATAAAGTGAGCCACTTGTGATAATAGTCTGAGGTTACTGTGATGTCCAATGGCTGTTTTGCCAGACAAGCTTGGGCCCTGAACAGCCAAGGGACATCAGAGTAATCTCGGACTATTGTGATAAGTAAATGGCTTTTTGAATTCTGTTGTAAATGTACATTTATTATCATTGGCTTTTCTCATTTCCACAGAGTTTTCTATTTGTTATTCTTTCAAATTACATGAAGGCAATACAAAGTTCTGTGTCGACAGTTTATTGTAATTAGATGATATTTTCATATACTAAAAGTAAAATATCAATTATGTTAGTCTGTAGTAATTGTAATGTATAAATGATCATCTCTTCAGATTAACATTACATTAGAGTCATTGTAATGTATAAATGACCATCTCTTCAGATTAACATTACATTAGAGTCATTGTAATGTATAAATGACCATCTCTTCAGATTAACATTACATTAGAGTCATTGTAATGTATAAATGACCATCTCTTCAGATTAACATTACATGTTAGTCTGTAGAGTCATTGTAATGTATAAATGACCATCTCTTCAGATTAACATTACATTAGAGTCATTGTAATGTATAAATGACCATCTCTTCAGATTAACATTACATGTTAGTCTGTAGAGTCATTGTAATGTATAAATGACCATCTCTTCAGATTAACATTACATTAGAGTCATTGTAATGTATAAATGACCATCTCTTCAGATTAACATTACATGTTAGTCTGTAGAGTCATTGTAATGTATAAATGACCATCTCTTCAGATTAACATTACATTAGAGTCATTGTAATGTATAAATGACCATCTCTTCAGATTAACATTACATGTTAGTCTGTAGAGTCATTGTAATGTATAAATGACCATCTCTTCAGATTAACATTACATTAGAGTCATTGTAATGTATAAATGACCATCTCTTCAGATTAACATTACAATTATGTTAGTCTGTAGTCATTGTAATGTATAAATGACCACCTCTTCAGATTAACATTACATGTTGTCTGTAGTCATTGTAATGTATAAATGACCATCTCTTCAGATTAACATTACAATTATGTTAGTCTGTAGTCATTGTAATGTATAAATGACAATCTCTTCAGATTAACATTACATGTTGTCTGTAGTCATTGTAATGTATAAATGACCATCTCTTCAGATTAACATTACAATTATGTTAGTCTGTAGTCATTGTAATGTATAAATGACAATCTCTTCAGATTAACATTACATGTTGTCTGTAGTCATTGTAATGTATAAATGACCATCTCTTCAGATTAACATTACATTAGAGTCATTGTAATGTATAAATGACCATCTCTTCAGATTAACATTACAATTATGTTAGTCTGTAGTCATTGTAATGTATAAATGACCATCTCTTCAGATTAACATTACATGTTGTCTGTAGTCATTGTAATGTATAAATGACCATCTCTTCAGATTAACATTACAATTATGTTAGTCTGTAGTCATTGTAATGTATAAATGACAATCTCTTCAGATTAACATTACATGTTGCCTGTAGTCATTGTAATGTATAAATGACCATCTCTTCAGATTAACATTACAATTATGTTAGTCTGTAGTCATTGTAATGTATAAATGACAATCTCTTCAGATTAACATTACATGTTGTCTGTAGTCATTGTAATGTATAAATGACCATCTCTTCAGATTAACATTACATTAGAGTCATTGTAATGTATAAATGACCATCTCTTCAGATTAACATTACAATTATGTTAGTCTGTAGTCATTGTAATGTATAAATGACAATCTCTTCAGATTAACATTACATGTTGTCTGTAGTCATTGTAATGTATAAATGACCATCTCTTCAGATTAACATTACATTAGAGTCATTGTAATGTATAAATGACCATCTCTTCAGATTAACATTACATTAGAGTCATTGTACTGTATAAATGACCATCTCTTCAGATTAACATTACATTAGAGTCATTGTACTGTATAAATGACCATCTCTTCAGATTAACATTACATTAGAGTCATTGTACTGTATAAATGACCATCTCTTCAGATTAACATTACATTAGAGTCATTGTACTGTATAAATGACCATCTCTTCAGATTAACATTACATTAGAGTCATTGTACTGTATAAATGACCATCTCTTCAGATTAACATTACATTAGAGTCATTGTACTGTATAAATGACCATCTCTTCAGATTAACATTACATTAGAGTCATTGTACTGTATAAATGACCATCTCTTCAGATTAACATTACATTAGAGTCATTGTACTGTATAAATGACCATCTCTTCAGATTAACATTACATTAGAGTCATTGTACTGTATAAATGACCATCTCTTCAGATTAACATTACATTAGTCATTGTACTGTATAAATGACCATCTCTTCAGATTAACATTACATTAGAGTCATTGTAATGTATAAATGACCATCTCTTCAGATTAACATTACATTAGAGTCATTGTACTGTATAAATGACCATCTCTTCAGATTAACATTACATTAGAGTCATTGTAATGTATAAATGACCATCTCTTCAGATTAACATTACATTTATTTCATTTCACAAATTCTTTCACATTTTTTTAATTTCAATTACCACATCAATCCTCCTTTAATTCAAACAATAGGTCAACTAGAACCAATATCAGGTTTATTGGTTTAACTAGTAAGGGAGACAATTATAAAGAATCTGGACTTTCTTGGATGAACATTCACTTATGGGTTTTTTTTTGGAGACATTATTAAAATATTTGCTTTCAGTTGCTTTGTATAAATTTTGTTCAATGATGGACATGAAGAATATATGGCTGTAACAGTGTTTCGTTTTGAGACTTTTAATGAATCAGATTTTCAATTGATCTGTGTACTGTTTTATTCCATATTTGGTCAATAGAAACTAGTCTAAGGCACTATTTGGTGAATCATATTATTCAAATGTCTTTGCAGAAATGTTATTTTCTTCAATTAATCTCATTTTTACTCATTGGTTAAGCATGAATAATAAAAGATCATGAGTTATCTCCCATCATTGTACAATGTACAAATATAATATTGTTAAATAAGCTTCTTTGCTCACCATTTATGACTGGTTTTCTCCATTAACAATTGGTTCCTTCTCTTTGATGTCATCACTGCATGTACTCTCAGTGTGTTGTCTTCCTTGACCAGCAAGCTAAAAATAATCCAAATTAATAAATAAATTTAAAAAACAAATAAAAACTGAAAAGAACATAGAATACAAAAGTTAAATTTTCAATCAAGATTGTATTGACTTCCAACTAAATAACCAAATAAGTTGCATATCCATTTCCGTACTTGTATTACCCTTTTTCTACTTTTATGCCCGGGCCGTAGCGGAGGGGGCATTAAGTTTTACCCCTATATATCAGTCTGTCCGTAAGTCCTGAAAAATGGTTTCCATTCTCTAACGTTAGTCTGCCTCAACCAAATGTTATGAAATTCCTCCAAACCCTTATGCAAAACTAAAAAAATTTATAAGACACCTAGAAATCAACCTATTGTAGGGTGGTTACCTTTGGTTTTGGTTGTAAGCTTGGATCCAGAATTATTTTTCCAACATTCTTTCTATCATGGAGTTTCTGCATTGCATCTCCTACCTGTAAATAACATGT
>CM034352.1:2271105-2505016 GCA_019925275.1 Mytilus edulis
ACTTTTTCAAATTATTGTACTCTTTTCTGTTGACAAGCAAAATCAGTCTGGTAGTATAAGACTTTGTAGATTCATACATTGAATTTAACTTTTTTTTATCAGATATAAGTTTTCTCTATCAATGCTGAACCTTGCTGTTATGAAGTGTGAAAAAAAAAAAAACAACTGTGCTGCAGTCATACTGAATTGTTTATTTCTTGGTTTTTTTTTTGTAGTGATTCAAACAACAAAAAACCAACCCAGTGACCCCATAATGTTTCATAAAATTTGACACTGATAATTTTTCTCTTGAAATTTTTAAAGGCCACCTGTTTTATTTAAAACATCACCATGGGTAAATGTTGAAAACATTACCTCAGCATCCAAGCTCATCTGACCAGCTTTAACTCTAGATTCAAACTCCCTGAACTGACTAGATGCTTCCCTCTTGTCTCCTTTGTTATATAAAAATATAGCAAAATTCAATGGGATGTTTGGATCTTTCCTGTAAAAATATGATTCTCAATCAATATGAGCCTCTTTAAGCTCTGCAATACCAATAGGTACTACAAATATGATTTTAAAATCCAGAGAGAGATTTTCATATATATTTCAAATTATTCAAAAGCACTGTATTTCACACACAACATATATAAATAAGTCCTACTGATAATATATTAGGACAAAATCATTATTTGTTTAAGGCATATCTTTCAATGGATCATTAAAAAATTACCACAGTCACATTAGAATCAGGTAAATCTGAATTCCAGGCCTGACAGCACTAATTTACCCCAAAATACTTTAATGTTGACAATACATAGGTACATACAGAATCTCCTTGTTTGAGATTTAATATTGAGTCACATATGTATATATTTTTTATATATATCATTCATTTAACCACTTATCAGACATTATTTTAAAGGGAAATTCCGCGATTTTTTACTTATCATCTAATTATGTTCATCTTAACATAAAAAACACATTTGCAAAGTTTTAAATTTATATTCCTTCTAATAACGGAGAAAATCAAGTATTTGTAACTTTTTTGGTTGAATTCTCGAGTGGGTCGTGACGTATTAGCCCGATTTATTGAATTCTGGGAAAAAATAAAATCTGTTTAACTCTTATAGCTTATCGACAATATACGTAATTAAAAGCGCACAGCTGACGAATGGTCGAAGTTATGAACCACAATATAAGAATGAACGAAAATGAATATGCATATACCGTTTTGTATTGATTGAATTAAACTCCTATAAAATTATCTCTAGTAAATATTTTTGAATAAATCTAATTAATTATTGTTGAGATTTTTTTCATAAAATATTTATTGAACATTTTTACTGATATTGAACTGAAAATATTTCAGTTCTATTTACCGTTATTGTTTTGATAATCATTTCAATGCAACTAATGTGTGAGCAGAGTGTGTATATTATTTTGTAAAGGTCACTGTATATTTCTCGGCTTGAGGTCAATTCGTTGTAGCTATTTAGCCACAGGTGTGAGTTCAAGCGTACACAGGTATAAATGTTGTTATTTGGAAAGGATAAACAGAAAGGATTAGAAAGAGTATGCTGTCACGATGTTAATACACTAAGATTTAATACACGATGAGAATAAAGATACAATAATTAAATTGTGTAAATTAATTGAAAATAAAATTCAGATTCGTAATTCCGAAAGTGTATAAAAATAAAAGGAAACAATTTTTGATTACTTTCTTAGCGGCAATTGGCGTAAAGATTCAAATATGAAGCAAAAAATAGTAGTTTTAATCTTTTATAAAAACTAAATGCAATATTACCCAATTTGATATACCATTGTACATCTGTTTGATATCATTGACTTTACCGGTGTTTAAATGCTAATAAAACTATTGCAATTTTAAAGTTTTTAATTGACAAAAAAATACAACATACAACATGCATGATTTTTTTTTAGTTTCTTTTTAACATTTTATTCTTAAATAATTAAATTCATTTGACAATCATTTACACAAACTTTTTGTGAAAAGAATATCAATTATCTAAGCTAAGGCATTATTTCTTTTGAGGATTTTTGAGGATTTTTTTTTAAATTCTATGATAATATTTGTGCAATGTTGAACATGATAGCCGTCATTAATCCAAATAAGTAATACAGTAGTTGTAATAAAAGTTACATTTTAGTCATGCATAACTGATATTGACGAATTTATAATAGTTCGTCCATACATCGTTGTTCTTGAAACAATCATTATTAGTATACATGTAAGTTTCCTGACGTATAAGAGCCATTGAGGATGAGCTCCAGAGAAATCAGACTAGTGGCGTTTCGTTCGCTTGTTTGTTGGGAAAGGAGAGGAAATGCAACCACTTGTACAGATAAACGACAGAATTACCATACAAGCATTTATAGTCAACACAATCAGAAAGAGTTCCCATCGTTAGACGGGGAATATGAAGGCTTCCAAGAATGAACAAGTGACATGTCTAACTCTGAACAGTTAGAAAACAGACTATCGACATCGACCGCTTGATCTTAATATTTGAAACTGTATGCATATATATACGTATACGTTTATGATATATATAGTGATGAGTTCTTGCGTCTGACAAAAACTAAATTCCTTCATGGTTATATCTTGCCATACGTTTATATTGGTTTGTAAGGTGATTACTCACAATAGTTATTTGAAAATCCTGTTTGTGAGATGTAGATTCATTTCAATACAGAAATTTCGTCTATATATTTCACAAGTGTATAACACGGAGAAGCTCTGAAGGTCCATTACTCCCATTTTGTTTGGGTGTGAACCATCGATGTTTACAGCAATATCACAGAATAAGATGATGATGGTAGAAAGAACTATGGGCGTCATGTGGCAAATATTACATGCATATCGGACAATGAGTTGTCAATCTGTATGAAAAGATTTCCAATACAACCATATTATTGAGAAGGAATGTTTACATGCTATACTCTCGTACTAGTATTACAGGGTTCTTGTGGCGTTCACCTTAGACACACATCTTTTTAACGATGTTTAAAAAAAAGACAGAACCAATTTAATGTCATATTTCCCTATTTTTTAAATATAACTAAAAGTCTTTTATCTGACAAGAATACCCCTATTTAGCGAACAAGTAATTTATTCTTTTTTCTGTTATTGAATACCAAGAAAGAAAATAAATCCCGAAATTAATTTGAAACTTTGATACTCAAAAGTTTCCCAGCAAAATATTCACATTCCCTGGGGATAATTAGTGTTCGTCCAGTGGCATATATAACAATTGTGATGACGAATTACTTCCTTTGTTCGAGAACAATCTTATTGAAATATAAATCTGTGATTTTACTAGGTCCACAGCTTCAATGAACCAAAGCAAAAGTTATACATCGACCTGTATTTAAATCAAATTGGTTCTCTTTTTCTTCTGGTATACAATAGTCTATTGACATTCGATGATTACATACTGTTGGCATACGTGGACTAGTCTATTTACACTTTTACCCCTATTTATTCAAAATATTTGTTTTTTTCTTATGTTCAATGTATACATGTATATATTTTAAATTGCGCTATAGTTCCGTAACTTTCTATCCAGTCGTATAAACGAATCGTCGGCAAGTGCGTACATTTTTTTAAATCAATATTTCTGGTCTGTTCCAATCTGTCCTTCACTATTGACAATGACTATATATTACATTTTCCCAAATTCACCCTTGGAAAAAATATTTAAATAGATTTTAATTTCATCAAATCTTATTTTTTGGGTATTATTTATATGTTTATGAATTATATTCTTTACACCAGAAATGTTATTTATAAACAAGCGTATGAGTTTAGTAATGACAAGTAAGACAGAGTTGTATATTATTCATCTGATAGTTCAAAATGGAAAGTTATAAGTTATAAGTTATCAGCCGTGTACACTGATCAATACCTGCAGAAGTGAAACGATGCATGAACTTGCAAGCCCGACAGGAAATCGCTTGAATACCTGGACGTGTCACCTCACACCCCTCACAATACCTTTGGAAGTAATACCTTTAGCCATGCTGGTGATCAGATGAGGGAAGATCAAAATATATTTGTTTATTACTTTAAAGAATTATGAACAAATTAGATTTTCGAAACAATTTTCACGGAACACTTATTTATGATTTCAACTTTGACTTTTCACCTAATTCCAATATCAACAGTTTAAAAACAACAGACCATGGTAATTTAAAAAAAGTAATAATATGTTTCGTATCAAGTTAGTTAGTCGGATAAAACAACCGTACGATTGACAAGATATCGACACGCAATTACGACTACATCGGTTACTGTAGTTTTGTTTCTTTGTGGTTTATAGACATATCATTTTTATTAATCGGGAAACATGTATAATGTATATTCATTTTGTAATTCAAAGTTGAAGGAAGACTGCTGGAATGTTTTTTCTGTGTCTTTTGAGAAGGTGTGCCAACACTTACAGACATTATTGCATGGGACAGTTGTCTGTGTCTTTTAAGAAGGTGTGCCAACACTTACAGACATTATTGCATGGGACAGTTATCTATACAAATAGGAGCAATGAAAACGTTAATTTCATTTTATTTCATGACTCAAAAATGTTGTGTTCATATGACAAATGGTTTCCTTATAAAAACAAATTGACAAGTACCCTATAATTGTAAACTTACTGATCAAGACCAATGGCCTGTTCATAAGCTTGCTTAGCATTGTCTGGGTCTTCTAAATACGATAATGCCACTGAAATTATAAATTTTGTTATCAAAAAATAACATTCAAAAAATCTTTTGCAATGATTACAATTTTGTTTCTTTAAATACATACAAGGTTTAAACTTTATTTTATTTAACAAGTGCTGTTTGACCATATATACATTATCTTACAATACCATCTTGATTATGATAATTAAACAATTGAGATATTTATATTTCTAAAAATATAAAATGTAAGGATTGCCAACATTTCAAAATATAAAGATTTACTATGGATAAAAGATACTATCATAATTAATGTGGTACAGTGGTAAAATTTGTTTCTCTTATGATATAATGTTCAACATCTAAATATAATAGAATACATATAGCACGCTACAATTAAATGTACATGTGGTTTATCAAATGTTTATCTAACTGTCAAGATTTGGTTTAAAAGCAAGAACATTTAAAGAAAATAAGCTTGAAAACATTTACTTGCCAATAATTCAATATGACAACAAAATAAAATCAATTTACCATCAGTATTAACAAGGTCGATCACATTTTAATAAGCTTTTTATACTCTAACATTCTTTCCCCTGAGTACTGACCTAACTATATAATAACTTATCTATTTACCTGCTAGTAATGAAAATAAAGCTGACATTTTTGGTCTGAGATTTATAGCAGCACTAAGGAAGTGAAAAGCTGAGGCATACTGTTGCATGGTGAGATGTACCAGTCCTAGGTTGTACAATATCTTCCAGTCAAAGGGAGCTAAGTAGTTGGCTCTCTTTAGACAGCTTATTGCCTGTGAATGGAAAAAAACAATATCAAACAAGTTTCCTAATGTAAATACTACAGAAAATCTTTATTTGTAACCACATCCATCTTATCAGAGATTCAAGCTTTTCATGTGTACAGGTAAATTAATTGAATGTACAATAATACCTATTTTTGTATAATTCTTATACTGGCAAATCTTGACTGGCTTTTTTTTCTGTTTAATGTTTTTAAGATGTCAAACACTGACCTAGTTATAAATAAGTTGATATATTATAAACATCAAATTGAATGCCTTCTTTATTGACACATTGTTAGCAGTAAATTTAAAGAACTTCATGGGACCTCAGTGGAAAAGATAATCTATATGTACCGGTATATATTCAAACAAAGTACATAAATTTTATCTGAAAAAAAAGTTAATAGTTGGTGGCTTTCAAATTTAAATCAAATATACTTAGGCCAATTTTAGGGCAAGAATATTACTTACAGCCACATATTTCTTCTTTCCAAAGAAGGCCATTCCAATATTATTCCACAATGGAGGACTCTCAGGTGTCCCCACAGCAGCTACTCTATACTTGTTCAGAGCAACATCAAAGTCACCATGTGTCTGCATCATACTTCCTGCTGCCATGATGGCCTTCACATGAGAAGGGTCATAGGTCATGGCATTGCCTAAGTTTTCAAATGCTTTTTGGAACTGGGTTACCTAAAAAATAATGCATAATACTATGAGAAAACACTCTTTGAGATAAGGCCAACTAAAATTAATTAGTAGATTTTCATCCAAAGTTTTGAAAAAAATTGGGCGGGTGGGAGGATTTTATTTTTTACATTTTATTCAATTTGAAACCTTCTTGTGGCGTGAACTTCATATATATGCAAGTGTTATAATTACAAAATTTAGCTTATACCATGTAAATGTTTAAACATGTATAAAGAATCGTACATAATTCTTGAATAAACATCTCTGATTTGCAACGCGGACTGTTCTACATGCAATTGCTACTTTAGAAACATATTTTCAGCAAACAGTAAAACCATGGAGAAATTCTCTATTCATTTGACTACCAACTCCAAATTTATTTTGCTCTCTAAGCGATGGTTTGTAGTCCCAATAAACTTATGCAAATGCAATGGTATGCAGCACAAGTATTATGAATGAAATGAACACTCAAACAAGTGTTGCCAGGAATAGTAAAGTTGGCACTTTTAAGATTCTCAGGTTAAGCAAGAAGTGACGCATATATAATGACATTATCAATGGTATTTTGTGTTTTTAAACAAAAACAATAGCCATAGGTAAATCTCATGAATCTAAGGGTTTTCTAGTACACAATGTGTATGTTTGCCGACTTTTTGAACTCTTTTTTTTCTACCAATTTGTTCCACGATTCTTGCACTTTGGAAATCATTCACAGCCCAAATTTGCTTACACAAAGTCAGTGTATTATTAAATAAATCCACAATTTTCTGATGAAAGAAATTTCCAATTTGTGACATACCGCGATTTGCGTTGGACACAGCGTATTTAATACTCGTAACCCGAATATTTCATGCCCTTCTGGTAATCTTTCTATATTCTCCGTAGATGATACTGTCATCATTGAGCAGCAGATTTTGTCAACATAACCGTTTTAAAGTACTCGAAACAAGAAATATGAAAACCGAAATTTTATAAAGAGGAAGTTCGAATGAAACAAAATTATTGACGGTTACCGGTAACGGAAATGAACAAAATCCGGAAATCGTAAATTTTGCAAAATAAAAAAAATCGGGGCGGGCGGGGATGAAAATCTATCAATTAATTTTAATTGGCCTAAATAAATAACTATAATTCCATACATCATTGTTATATTTTCTTAATAAGTTTGCACTTACCGGTAGACGAGGGAAAAAAATAAATATGGTTAAACAATAAATACTATTATTGAGTCTGTTTTAAGATTTATTACATAGTTTCAAAGTATAATTTAAAATCTTACATTTAGTAATTTCTATCACATGCATGTTCAGGGCAATAATAGGTACTGTTCAAATGTAGATACCCTGCTGTATATAAGGTTGACAAACTATGGTTGATTTCTTATAGGCAACCTTACAGAGTAACAGCCCACAGAAAGAGAGTATAACCCATCCCTATACAATATTCAGACTCTAAATTCACCTGTCATAAACATTTTGAGTACAATTACCATAGTCAGATTTTAACCTATCAAAACACTGAATTGTTGTTTCTAGCACAAATTTTGTAGTACGAGTTATGTGTAAAGTTTTATGACTGTAGGCTAATACTTAATCCTTAATTACTCCTGCTTGGAACAAAAGCAGAAAAAAAACAATTTTAAAGTATTTGGTTTCATCCATAAAGTAAGAAAACCCACAACCATTCATATTATAGGTTACTATAGGTTTTTTTAGCTGGCGGATAAGAAAGAATTTGAATATAACAAGAATGTGTCCTCAGTACACGAATGCCCCACTCGCACTATCATTTTCGATGTTCAGTGGACCGTGAAATTGGGGTAAAATCTCTAATTTGGCATTAAAATTAGAAAGATCATATCATAGGGAACATGTGTACCAAGTTTGAAGTCAATTGGACTTCAACTTCATCAAAAACTACCTTGACCAAAAACTTTAACCTGAAGCGGGACAGACGGACGAACGGACAGACGGACGGACGAACGGACGGACGGACGGACGAACGGACGCACAGACCAGAAAACATAATGCCCCTCTACTATCGTAGGTGGGGCATAAAAACAATTTTAAGCATTGTACAGGTATGTTATTAATTCATTTGTCATTTTGTACATTTAGTGGTGTTTTCACTCACCTGCATATACAACAGACCAAGAGTAGTTAACATGTCAGGATTTTCTGGAGAATACCTGAAACCAATTAAATATTTATATAACATCTTCACATACTTAGTTCTGATAGTCACTTTTATTTTTACAGAAAACATATTAGGCTTCCATGAAACAACTAAATGGCATTACCAAGATAACATACTGGAGAACATAAGAAAGAATACACTTTTTCAAAATTTTGGAAAAAGCTTAAATTATGCAAAAAGTAACTGATCTTCATTTCAGATTAAGGTAGTTTACTATGAAGTTGTGGTATTATATATCAACTCCAATCCTTGAACAGTTGTTAATTTTATGAAATGATTTTTTTTTCATATATGCCAAATAAGTTTATGATCCAAATTGTGTTGTTCAATAAACATGGCAATGCGATAGTTTTATAGACAAATATTCTTGTTTAACTTTTATACTCACTCCACAGCCTGTTTGTAGATATCTATTGCACCATTTATATTCTTGTTTAACTTTTATACTCACTCCACAGCCTGTTTGTAGATATATCTATTGCACCATTTATATTCTTGTTTAACATTTATACTCACTCCACAGCCTGTTTGTAGATATCTATTGCACCATTTATATTCTTGTTTAACTTTTATACTCACTCCACAGCCTGTTTGTAGATATCTATTGCACCATTTATATTCTTGTTTTACTTTTATACTCACTCCACAGCCTGTTTGTAGATATCTATTGCACCATTTATCTTGTTTTACTTTTATACTCACTCCACAGCCTGTTTGTAGATATCTATTGCACCATTTATATTCTTGTTTAACTTTTATACTCACTCCACAGCCTGTTTGTAGATATCTATTGCACCATTTATATTCTTGTTTAACATTTATACTCACTCCACAGCCTGTTTGTAGATATCTATTGCACCATTTATATTCTTGTTTAACTTTTATACTCACTCCACAGCCTGTTTGTAGATATCTATTGCACCATTTATATTCTTGTTTAACTTTTATACTCACTCCACAGCCTGTTTGTAGATATCTATTGCACCATTTATATTCTTGTTTAACATTTATACTCACTCCACAGCCTGTTTGTAGATATCTATTGCACCATTTATATTCTTGTTTAACATTTATACTCACTCCACAGCCTGTTTGTAGATATCTATTGCACCATTTATATTCTTGTTTAACTTTTATACTCACTCCACAGCCTGTTTGTAGATATCTATTGCACCATTTATATTCTTGTTTTACTTTTATACTCACTCCACAGCCTGTTTGTAGATATCTATTGCACCATTTATCTTGTTTTACTTTTATACTCACTCCACAGCCTGTTTGTAGATATCTATTGCACCATTTATATTCTTGTTTAACATTTATACTCACTCCACAGCCTGTTTGTAGATATCTATTGCACCATTTATATTCTTGTTTAACATTTATACTCACTCCACAGCCTGTTTGTAGATATCTATTGCACCATTTATATTCTTGTTTTACTTTTATACTCACTCCACAGCCTGTTTGTAGATATCTATTGCACCATTTATATTCTTGTTTAACATTTATACTCACTCCACAGCCTGTTTGTAGATATCTATTGCACCATTTATATTCTTGTTTAACTTTATACTCACTCCACAGCCTGTTTGTAGATATCTATTGCACCATTTATCTTGTTTTACTTTTATACTCACTCCACAGCCTGTTTGTAGATATCTATTGCACCATTTATATTCTTGTTTAACTTTTATACTCACTCCACAGCCTGTTTGTAGATATCTATTGCACCATTTATATTCTTGTTTAACATTTATACTCACTCCACAGCCTGTTTGTAGATATCTATTGCACCATTTATATTCTTGTTTAACTTTTATACTCACTCCACAGCCTGTTTGTAGATATCTATTGCACCATTTATATTCTTGTTTAACTTTTATACTCACTCCACAGCCTGTTTGTAGATATCTATTGCACCATTTATATTCTTGTTTTACTTTTATACTCACTCCACAGCCTGTTTGTAGATATCTATTGCACCATTTATCTTGTTTTACTTTTATACTCACTCCACAGCCTGTTTGTAGATATCTATTGCACCATTTATATTCTTGTTTAACTTTTATACTCACTCCACAGCCTGTTTGTAGATATCTATTGCACCATTTATATTCTTGTTTAACATTTATACTCACTCCACAGCCTGTTTGTAGATATCTATTGCACCATTTATATTCTTGTTTAACTTTTATACTCACTCCACAGCCTGTTTGTAGATATCTATTGCACCATTTATATTCTTGTTTAACATTTATACTCACTCCACAGCCTGTTTGTAGATATCTATTGCACCATTTATATTCTTGTTTAACTTTTATACTCACTCCACAGCCTGTTTGTAGATATCTATTGCACCATTTATATTCTTGTTTAACTTTTATACTCACTCCACAGCCTGTTTGTAGATATCTATTGCACCATTTATATTCTTGTTTAACATTTATACTCACTCCACAGCCTGTTTGTAGATATCTATTGCACCATTTATATTCTTGTTTAACTTTTATACTCACTCCACAGCCTGTTTGTAGATATCTATTGCACCATTTATATTCTTGTTTAACTTTTATACTCACTCCACAGCCTGTTTGTAGATATCTATTGCACCATTTATCTTGTTTTACTTTTATACTCACTCCACAGCCTGTTTGTAGATATCTATTGCACCATTTATATTCTTGTTTAACTTTTATACTCACTCCACAGCCTGTTTGTAGATATCTATTGCACCATTTATATTCTTGTTTAACATTTATACTCACTCCACAGCCTGTTTGTAGATATCTATTGCACCATTTATATTCTTGTTTAACTTTTATACTCACTCCACAGCCTGTTTGTAGATATCTATTGCACCATTTATATTCTTGTTTAACTTTTATACTCACTCCACAGCCTGTTTGTAGATATCTATTGCACCATTTATATTCTTGTTTAACATTTATACTCACTCCACAGCCTGTTTGTAGATATCTATTGCACCATTTATATTCTTGTTTAACTTTTATACTCACTCCACAGCCTGTTTGTAGATATCTATTGCACCATTTATATTCTTGTTTTACTTTTATACTCACTCCACAGCCTGTTTGTAGATATCTATTGCACCATTTATATTCTTGTTTAACTTTTATACTCACTCCACAGCCTGTTTGTAGATATCTATTGCACCATTTATATTCTTGTTTAACATTTATACTCACTCCACAGCCTGTTTGTAGATATCTATTGCACCATTTATATTCTTGTTTAACTTTTATACTCACTCCACAGCCTGTTTGTAGATATCTATTGCACCATTTATATTCTTGTTTAACTTTTATACTCACTCCACAGCCTGTTTGTAGATATCTATTGCACCATTTATATTCTTGTTTAACATTTATACTCACTCCACAGCCTGTTTGTAGATATCTATTGCACCATTTATATTCTTGTTTAACTTTTATACTCACTCCACAGCCTGTTTGTAGATATCTATTGCACCATTTATATTCTTGTTTAACTTTTATACTCGCTCCACAGCCTGTTTGTAGATATCTATTGCACCATTTATATTCTTGTTTTACTTTTATACTCACTCCACAGCCTGTTTGTAGATATCTATTGCACCATTTATATTCTTGTTTTACTTTTATACTCACTCCACAGCCTGTTTGTGTAGATATCTATTGCACCATTTATATTCTTGTTTAACTTTTATACTCACTCCACAGCCTGTTTGTAGATATCTATTGCACCATTTATATTCTTGTTTAACTTTTATACTCACTCCACAGCCTGTTTGTAGATATCTATTGCACCATTTATATTCTTGTTTTACTTTTATACTCACTCCACAGCCTGTTTGTAGATATCTATTGCACCATTTATATTCTTGTTTTACTTTTATACTCACTCCACAGCCTGTTTGTAGATATCTATTGCACCATTTATCTTGTTTTACTTTTATACTCACTCCACAGCCTGTTTGTAGATATCTATTGCACCATTTATATTCTTGTTTAACATTTATACTCACTCCACAGCCTGTTTGTAGATATCTATTGCACCATTTATATTCTTGTTTAACTTTTATACTCACTCCACAGCCTGTTTGTAGATATCTATTGCACCATTTATATTCTTGTTTTACTTTTATACTCACTCCACAGCCTGTTTGTAGATATCTATTGCACCATTTATATTCTTGTTTAACTTTTATACTCACTCCACAGCCTGTTTGTAGATATCTATTGCACCATTTATCTTGTTTTACTTTTATACTCACTCCACAGCCTGTTTGTAGATATCTATTGCACCATTTATCTTGTTTTACTTTTATACTCACTCCACAGCCTGTTTGTAGATATCTATTGCACCATTTATATTCTTGTTTAACATTTATACTCACTCCACAGCCTGTTTGTAGATATCTATTGCACCATTTATATTCTTGTTTTACTTTTATACTCACTCCACAGCTTGTTTGTAGATATCTATTGCACCATTTATCTTGTTTTACTTTTATCCACTCCACAGCCTGTTTGTAGATATCTATTGCACCATTTATATTGTTTAACATGTATACTCACTCCACAGCCTGTTTGTAGATATCTATTGCACCATTTATCTTGTTTTACTTTTATACTCACTCCACAGCCTGTTTGTAGATATCTATTGCACCATTTATATTCTTGTTTTACTTTTATACTCACTCCACAGCCTGTTTGTAGATATCTATTGCACCATTTATATTCTTGTTTTACTTTTATACTCACTCCACAGCCTGTTTGTAGATATCTATTGCACCATTTATCTTGTTTTACTTTTATACTCACTCCACAGCCTGTTTGTAGATATCTATTGCACCATTTATATTCTTGTTTAACTTTTATACTCACTCCACAGCCTGTTTGTAGATATCTATTGCACCATTTATATTCTTGTTTAACATTTATACTCACTCCACAGCCTGTTTGTAGATATCTATTGCACCATTTATATTCTTGTTTTACTTTTATACTCACTCCACAGCCTGTTTGTAGATATCTATTGCACCATTTATCTTGTTTTACTTTTATACTCACTCCACAGCCTGTTTGTAGATATCTATTGCACCATTTATATTCTTGTTTAACTTTTATACTCACTCCACAGCCTGTTTGTAGATATCTATTGCACCATTTATATTCTTGTTTAACATTTATACTCACTCCACAGCCTGTTTGTAGATATCTATTGCACCATTTATATTTCCCTCCATCAAATAAATTTTCCCCAGCATTAAAAATGTTATCTCATGTCTTTTAAATGTCAGAGCCTGGGTCAAACAATGTTTTGCCTACAAAGAGATAAAAAAATATTAATTTAGTTAAAAATTGGATACAAGATTGCTAGGCAGTTTCAAAATGTCCCTGTTGTCAATGACAATTGAATATGATTGTTTATTTGTTAATGGTGTGGATTGGTCATCTTACTGACAATGAGCAAATGCATAAATCACTTAAATTTGTTGATTTATATGTTGATCTCTTGACACTTAACAATATATGATTCATCCACAGAGGTTCCTACATTCAATTCAATCAAATTTATTTTTAAGTTTTCATTGATTTTGATATACTTTTATTTTAATTCATTAATGAAGTCATTGCAACAAAATGCAACAAAATTAACTGTGGAAGTTTTAGTTGTTACTTTCTCAAGGCTTAAACCTACAAAACTAATTTGACTAAATACCTTGTCATATTCTCTCTCTATTTGACTAAATACCTTATCATATTCTCTCTCTATTTGACTAAATACCTTGTCATATTCTCTCTCTATTTCACTAAATACCTTGTCATATTCTCTCTCTATTTGACTAAATACCTTGTCATATTCTCTCTCTATTTGACTAAATACCTTGTCATATTCTCTCTCTATTTGACTAAATACCTTGTCATATTCTCTCTCTATTTGACTAAATACCTTGTCATATTCTCTCTCTATTTGACTAAATACCTTGTCATATTCTCTCTCTATTTGACTAAATACCTTGTCATATTCTCTCTCTATTTGACTAAATACCTTGTCATATTCTCTCTCTATTTGACTAAATACCTTGTCATATCTCTCTCTATTTGACTAAATACCTTGTCATATTCTCTCTCTATTTGACTAAATACCTTGTCATATTCTCTCTTTATTTGACTAAATACCTTGTCATATTCTCTCTCTATTTGACTAAATACCTTGTCATATTCTCTCAAGTACATGTTGCAAACTCCTTGGTTGTGAGCTATTTCCTGGAAATATTCAAAACATCCAAATTAGAATACTGCATATTGTATTTCTCATGAACAAATTTATTTCATAATTTATAGTTAGATTTTATGTAGTCACAATATGGGAGACAACTCAATCTAATTTTACACTTATATGGGAGGTAACTCCAGAACAACACAAATTGACTTCTCAACCCTGACAATCAGAACAAGAGTGCACACACTGAAATGTCTCGCCTTTACTAATCATTGATATTATGTTGATAGTCCTAAGTATAAAGCTTGATTACAACTGTCACATAAACTTAACATAAACCAAGATAGCTAAACAAAGACCAATGAACCATGAAAATGAGGTCAAGGTCAGATGAACCATGCCAGGCAGACATGTACAGCTGACAAAGCTTCCATACAACAAATATAGTTGACCTATTACTTATAGTTTAAGAAAAATAGACCAAAACACAAAAACTTAACACTGTGCAATGAACCGTGCAATTGAGGTCATGGTCAAATAAAACCTGCGGGACTGACATATAGATCATAATATATTTCCATACACCAAATATAGTTGACCTTTGGCATATAATATTAGATAAAAAGACCAAAACTTAAAAACTTAACTTTGACCACTGAACCATGAAAATGAGGTCAAGGTCAGATGACATCTGACAGCTAGACATGTTCACCTTACAACCATTCCATACAACAAGTATAGTAGACCTATTGCATAAAGTATAAGAATAACAGACCAAAACACAAAAACTTAACTATAACCACTGAACCATGAAAATGAGGTCAAGGTCAGATGACACCTGCCAGTTGGACATGTACACCTTCCAGTCCTTCCATAAACCAAATATACTAGCCCTATTACTTATAGTATCTGAGATATGGACTTGACCACCAAAACTTAACCTTGTTCACTGATCCATGAAATGAGGTCGAGGTCAAGTGAAAACTGTCTGACGGGCATGAGGACCTTGCAAGGTATGCACATACCAAATATAGTTATCCTATTACTTATAATAAGAGAGAATTCAACATTACAAAAATTTTGAACTTTTTTTTCAAGTGGTCACTGAACCATGAAAATGAGGTCAAAGACATTGGACATGTGACTGACGGAAACTTCGTAACATGAGGCATCTATATATAAAGAATTAAGCATCCAGGTCTTTCACCTTCTAAAATATAAACCTTTTAAGAAGTTAGCTAACACCGCTGCCGCCACAGGATCACTATCCCTATGTCGAGCTTTCTGCAACAAAAGTTGCAGGCTCGACAAAAATTAGTATGTAAAATTTTCAGTTTAAACAAAAATTAATTGAAAGCTTCAGTGGCAAAAAAGATGTTAATATTACATTTGTACATTACAGAATCAACAATTATGAAAAGATTATGCAAATTTAATGGTTTACCATACTTTTCCCCTATTCATATTGTTTAAAAACAACAATGAAATACTCCTTTTTCATCATCTAAAAACAAAATATGGAAAATAATAACTGTGATGTGTTAAAACTTAAACGACTTACCCAATCTCTCTCATTAAGTTTTATGGCTTCATTATAAACATCAAGTGCAGCTTTGTGTCTGGCCAATAGGAATCTGTTGATTAAAATGGGACAAGTTTCAGAAACTATCTTTAAATATAAAATTAGAACAATCAAGGTTAAATCCATTGCCTTTGAATGAAAAATCAAACACATTGTACTAATAAATACAAACTTTTCGATTTGGTGTTGAAATGAATTTAAACCAATATTCTAAACTAAATCAATGTGCATCAGTTAAAGTAAATAAATGTTTGTACACATAAGTGTAAAGCTTTTCATTTCAATTTTGACATTTCTAAAGATTCTTTTTCATACTACTGAAGTTTATGGAAAATAAAATCCTTAAAATCATTTTAGTTGTGAATCTTAATATAGTATTCATGATCTAGATAAAACTATGACTTACAGTGATCGAGCTACCTGCTTCAGATTATCAGCACTATGAGGATTTAGTAGTGTACAGGTCTGAAACAGTTCTAGAGATTCTTGTATCCTACCTTCCTGTCTTAATATCAATGCTGAAAATATAATTATGTAATAACAGAAGATTTTTTTATTTATATTATTTTTTTTTATTTTTAATACTATTATAAAAGTTTTCTTCATAAAAAAATGAAATAATACATACATGATAAAAAGCACTGGCTCATACATATCTGCTAATGTTTACAGTGGCAACATTGCAACAACTTATTAGATTGCTACTAAAGGGATAATACAATATTCACTAATGAAATTCAGGAAAAATTTATCAAATGTATAAATATGTTTTTTTACATACATATTTCTATTCCAACTCTCATTAAGTTCTATCTACATGTAGCTAGACTCCCTGTCAAAAGTACTGGTATATAAAACTACATAACAATCCTACCTTGCACATACACAGCATATTCACACATGCCCCCACTTTCGGCCATTGATTCTTTGATGAGTGATTTACATGTATCAAACTCCTTCCTGACATAATGAAGATGTATCAACCAATTCTTTCTCTCAAATATTGGTAGTTCTGGTGCTATAAATAAAGTAAAGAACTTCAGTAAAATTAGAATATTTTGTTTAAATCTAAGTTTGATTACATGTACATCCTTTTGTTTCTGGTGTTCAGAAGTCTCATTGTCAATTCAACCAATATCTCCTTAGTTTTACATTAAAACACTGCCCAATACAGAATTCACACCAGCAAAAGTGGAGATCATAAGGATGGAGTTTACAAAACATTTCTTTAAATTTTACTTACTGTAAGATGAAAACCAAAATTAATCAATAGACAGAGATAGACGGAAATCAAGATAAACTTAAAGATTCATCTACAAAATCAGAAGAATGCAAACACAATATGCAAGCAATTTAAAATGCAATAACTCACCAAAATCAAGAAGTAAGATAAATATATTAAATAAAATTCTACAGATGCTCATAAGACACCAGTCTGACAGACATCAGTATAAAAATATTTTAGAATTTTGCCTTAAACATAGGCATTAGAACTTTAAACATCTTAAACTGGCCTAATTTTGAGATTTTATCCTGACTATTTAGATAGTGCTTTAATGCTTAACCAATTTGTTATCTCTATCATCATCATAACCATGGATGATTGATGCAGAAGCATTGCCATTGAATGTAATTATATTATGCATAAAATCTATTTTTGTTTAATACAAATTATATATACTATAATAAAGTTAAATACAAGTAATATCAAGTGTACATGTATTCTATATATTACCTCTTTTTGGTTTAGGTTTGGGAGGACCAGCTGGTATACTTGGTACATCAGAGGAGGTGTCTATGTCTGATGCTCCTGCTATCTTCACTGGCTCCTACAAAAGGAACACTCTATTAAAACTAAGTCAGTTGGAAAGAATATTAAAGGTCTTCAGGATCCGAGAATTTGTTTTTTCAAATTTTGGGATGGTGGGATTTAGATTTTTTAAATTCGGGACTTCGTATTTCATGCTTTTAAGTCCAGGATTTTGGACTCAGGACCCCTCCGACCCCCCTATGTATGAGGTGTGAATGTGAAAAGCTGAGAACGAGAATGGGAGCGAACATGATTTTGGGCGAACGGACCAGGATTCATGCCAAGGTACAATGTACATGTATTGTAATTGTTTAGTGTTTTTAAAAATACTAATAAAAAGTGTCTTTTCATACACTCTTCTAGCCAAGTTAGACTTGTTCAAGAGTGTCTACATAATGGGCAGAAGACCACCCTATGTTGATATATTGAAAAACAGAAGTGACAGAGCTGCAATATACATGATATATTTAATAAAGGTATAAGCGCTCATATCCTGATGATTGAAAGAGGGAGACATCTAAATATTCCCAGAAATGAGAGATACTGCTCTGTATGTAATTCTGGTCAAATTGAAAATGAAAAACATTTTCTTTTACATTGTGAAAAATACTCAACTAAAAGGGCCATATTTTAACAAAAAGTTTCAAATATAATCATTGATCCTACAAAATTTCAAAAACATGAAAATAATATATAATCTTGTTATTAAATAATAATTCATACATGTCATACACAATCCTAAAATTGACTTCCTCTTTCATGTCAGACAGTCTGAACCTGCGTAAAGCAGAACAAACTTTATAAAATTGTCAATATGTCAAATCAATAATCATTGTTTAGGCCGAGAAAAAAAAATCGGAGTTTCCGGTAACCAGACTGACCCTGTTTTTTAGCCCCATCCCTAATTTTTTTTATTGGATCTTCAAAAAAAAAAAAAAAAAAATAGGTATCAACTGACCCTGTTTTTCAAAATGATGTTACCGGAAACACAGATTTTTTTTTCTAAGCCTTATTATAATATTACATATTTAATATAATATAGTCATTATTTGCAATACTTATTATGTTTGACCAACTATGTAGATGATATACCCATACCTGCCAGTGCCAACTTTCCGAAATGCCCATGAGGGTTTTATGTGCATGATGGCTCTTATAGTTCTACAAATCCTTAAAGAGGGCCTTCGAATACATTTAAATGTTGTTTTTTGGCCTCTTCATACTTTTACAAGCCTATAGCCATTGTAAAATTAATTGTTTTGTTTAAAATTGGTGAAAAAATTGCTCTTTCAAAATTTTCATTTGGGAGCCTCCATGGAGGAAATCTCCCGCAAATAGTGACAGTTGGCAGGTATGTATACCATGAGCCTTCACCATTTATTGTTGATGAGTTTGTGCTAATGAAATATTTATATTGTATTTGTATTTGTAGTAACTGCCAATTGATTTATATACAGTGATAATATAACATGGAAACTGAATTTTAAAGCAACATATTTCTTATTTATACCTGAACTACTTCTGTAAGTACAGTTTTATCTGGCAGTGGACTGCCTTCTCGCACTCCATCGGCCATATTGTTAGGAATAGTTACAGAGGTTTGTTCGAATTCTAGTTTGGGAGTTCAACCAAAAAATCATTTAATTTCTTTCGTGTTTACATCTTTGTTGGATATATAATTCCTGAATATATATTAATTCAAAATAATAGAGCTATTTTCTTTTTTCCCAAAAATTCCAATACTGAATATTTCGAAGTCATCAAAATTTTAAATCGCTATAACACTCGAACATTACAGTGAAGACTACGACACACAAAATTATTATATTTAACAACGCATAATAACGTACCAATAATTAACCCATCCGATATGAATGAACATGATATTCATAGATGTAGAATCATACAGACCACTATTTTATGTAGCAATACTAATGAGATTCTACCATTATTTTTTCTAGGTTTTTTTTGCCGTTTATTTTATTTTGGTATTATTTTTAATAAATCGACGTGGAAGCAACTTGAGACAACTCGCCCCACCGCAAATCGACCACACCAAATCGACCCACTTTTTCACCAACTCGCCCCACTTTACATAAAATCGCCCCACTATAGTCTCTACAGAGCTTATGTTGTATTGTTATATGTATAGCCGACTTTAAATAAATCTTGTATGTTATGTTATAGATGAAGAGTTATACAGAACACCACCGATTTCATGTAGTAATACGAAATACCATTATTTGTTCGTATATTCGTTGTTAACTTTTATTATAAATCACTGGCCACTGGCAAATCGCCCCACATCATAACAAAATACAGTTGCACAACTTAAGGACATAAATGCAAATTCGTTTGGTTCAGTGACATTATTAAGAATACAGTGCATATCAATGTAGTTAACATTCACATGCGGGTAAGAGAAAACAATAAGTTCAACATTACTGCAATAAAACATGTCAATAGGTGTGTACATTTTACATTTTTACATTTTTAAAAAGAGAGCAGAAGATACCTTATGGATACTAAACTCATAGTCGAAGACTAAGGGACAAAACCGTGTTAAAAACGAACCAAAAGACAAAGTCAGTCTACAAAACACAAAATGGAAAACTTAACAATCTAACTGAAACAAAGGGGACGTCCACTTAATCAGTTTGAATCAACCACTCTGTTAAGGAAATTCAAGCTGTGAAATATTGAATCAACTATATATTTCATGTTCTGGGGTGTTGAAATTTTGTTACACATAATTAAAATGTTTATAATTAAAATGTTATAATTGTTACAACAAAAAATTTAAATCACCTAAATTCAATAACTAAAGTATTTTAAACAAAGTATTTTGAACTTTTTTCTAAACTAATAACAGCAAATAAATTTTAAATCTAAATATTTCAGAATTATTAATCCCTAATAAGGCAGATGGTCAACATGTTTGAGGTTCCCGCGATAAATCGGAGTGAAATTATGTGCTGAGGCTTATTTCATTATTTATAATCTGAAACTGTAGACTAATTTCGTTTTACTGCATGTTTCTGGCTTATAAAATACTATTTTGATTAATAAATCACACTGTATCGCAAAAACAATCTGTTTAATAGCTTTATAATTTATTGAAATAAAAAAAAAAAACTGATGACCTGTATACTAGTTGTCTCATTTGCAATCATAATACATTTCTAGTGTTATACTAACAGTTATAAAATCTGTTTGTCTAGAAAACTTATAGGTCTCTCTCTCGTGTTTTTTTGGTTTGGTAAGTAAAGTTTTTTTCTTCAGATCTTTGATAGTTTCTATTCATTTGCCCCCTTTAATTTACTCACCACTTTTTGGGACTCGGAGAGACTTAGAGCTTGAACGTTTAGTAAAGATAGAACATGGTTTTTTGGCTGTCTTTTGGTAAATCGTTGGATTGCTGTCTCATTGGAGTATACCCCACATCTCCTCTCATTTATCTATACCAAGTTAAATATACCGTATGTAAATATTCTGAGCTTAAAATATGCTAATCTATTCGCATCTCGAATTTAGCACCATTATTTGCACCTTTTGAGTGAAAAAAATATCATGGCTTCCAATCTGTAACGTAACTACCGTGCCCAAGTTTCTATTTGTGTCCCTTTTATATAACCTCTTTTGACAAATTCGGACCAACAACCAAATTTCAAGTTTTTTCCAACTGGCCGTAAAGTATACAACACATGCAAATTCAGTATAAGTATTGAGCTTAACCACAGAAGTTCAAGAAACATTTCCAAATTCGAATAATAAGCAGAAGAGACCAACATTCATTAATGAAATCGTCCTTGCACCTTGTCAATTTAAGCAAGAGACGTTTTTCTTGATTTTTATGCATCTGCTACAGTATGAGTTCTGCTCACTGTTGGAGGCCGTACGGTAAAAAAAGAAATAAAGACGGATGATACCAAGGGACGCTCAAAACGTGTAGTCGTAGAACAACGGACTACGCCATGGAACCAAGGGACGCTCAAAACATGTAGTCGTAGAACAACAGACTTCTACGCCATGGAACCAAGGAACGCTCAAAACGTGTAGTCGTAGAACAACGGACTACGCCATGGAACCAAGGGACGCTCAAAACGTGTAGTCGTAGAACAACGGACTTCTACGCCATGGAACCAAGGGACGCTCAAAACGTGTAGTCGTAGAACAACGGACTTCTACGCCATGGAACCACTGGACGCTCAAAACGTGTAGTCGTAGAACAACGGACTACGCCATGGAACCAAGGGACGCTCAAAACGTGTAGCCGTAGAACAACGGACGACGCCATGGAAAAGAATTAAAAAAAACCACAATATAGATAGGAATCTAAAGCAGCACGAATCCCACCAACACCAAAAACAAACTTGGGATGATATCAAGTGCTCTGGACAATTGGAAAGTGTACGTATTAATCCGTGATACAGATATTCCATAACGGTCAACGAACTTATATTAATATTTCCAGCAAAAAATCTAAGATGGGGAGTATAAATCTTAGTTATGAGAAATATTGGCCTACTAATATACTTCTTCGTTTAAAATATACATTTTCACACACCAATTTTCCATTTACACTGGGGTAAAGCTGATGACCGTAACTGCATTCACGGTCATCCCAAGATGTCGGATGAAAAATTAGATCAGTATCTGTATTGTCTGTTACAGTGTTTCTATATCATTTTCTTTACAAAGTATACATTGATACGATATAGATTTATAATAGATTCACACAGAAATCACAAATTACTACCGAAAAATGTTCAGGAAACGCGAAATTCAATTTGAAAAAATCGCTAAGATGTCCGTAAATCATTATCAAAATATTTTCAAGATGACCGTAACATAAAACAAGGATGACCGTGATTGGTAAACAGATGACCGTAACTTGTAAAAGATTACCGTAATTTGTAAAGAATGACTGTAATTTATAAAGGATGATCGTAACTTTTAAATCATGACCCTCAATTCTAAGAATATCCGTATTTGTATTCATAGCTTTTTGTTGTGTTTGTCTCAATAGGGGCTTAGTTAGCGGATATAAACATGTTTCATCAATTTATTTTTAACTATTTGCCGTATTTTGAGTTCATGACAGTGATAGTAAATTGCAAATTTCTCGTAAACAATGAAATATTTATTGATAAGACTTTAAAATTTTAATACAAATTGACAGAGATACGACGAAAAGTTGAAGAAACAAGAATGTGTCCCTCTGATGTGTCTCTAGTACATGCCTCATCTACACTATAATTGTCTATGTTCAGTGGACCGTTAAAATGGGGAAAAAACTGTAATTTGGCATTATGATTCTAAAGATCATATCATAGAAAATATGTGTACTAAGTTTCAAGTTGATTGGACTTCAACGTCATCAAAAACCTCCTCGACCAAAAACTTTAACCTGAGGTGGGACAGACGGACGAACGAGCAGACGAAAGGACGAACAAACGAACGGACGCACAGACCAGAAAACATAATGCCCATGAATGGAGCATAAAAATTACTAATCAAACATATGAATATCCGGTAATCGAGCCTGTGTGTATGGTTCCAGAGGAAGCAGATTAAAATCTTAGTTTGTCTTTATATATGAATAATATTGCTGTTTATACAAATCGACAAGGTTCCCCTCAGTGGTGGATCCAAGGGGGGTCCCGGGGTTGGAACCCACTTTTTATTTACCGATCAGTGCATTTGAATGGGGACACATAGTTTGAACCCCCTTTACCCTGGGTTGGGACCCCCCTTTTTTTTAAATGGCTTAATCCACCCCTGCCCCTTGTGATACGCTATACGCACAAGACTATTTTAAGGATCTATTTTGCTTGAGCTCGCCTTCACTAGTTTGGTCGTAGTATTTTAAAAACAGGCTCTGTTATTTTACTTGCAAGACAAAATAGAAGACAATTTTAAGACGATATAATATCAATGGGTGTACAACCATCGGCATTTTTAAAAAAGTGCATTTATTATATATGTCATTACAAGGAATTCCAGAAATAAAAAAAAAACATCTTTTGGCTTTTAGTTGGAGGCTGTGCAGCACACTTTTTTTTTTATTTACTTGTAAGGTGTCGTCTAATCGCGCTTTTGTTGCATGTTTCCCCCACTTTTTCATGAGCATGTCTTGTTAATTGTATGTTCATTTTAAAAATTATACCCTCTACCGTAAAAAAAGATATATATGGTGAACTTTGTATTTAAAGCACGTCTTATTTTCTCCTACCTATAGGATAATACTCTCATATAAATACGTTTTATATCAACACCATTAATCATTTGATACAAAAGAAAGTAGTTATACAAATACGGATATTTCTTAGAATTGTCGACCATCCTTTAAAAGTTACGGTCATCATTTAGAAATTACGGTCATCCTTTACAAATTACGGTCATCTTTAAACTAATTACGGTCACCCTTGTTATGAATTGCTGATTCTGTTACGGTCATCTCGATTGTGATTTACGGTCATCTTAGCGATTTTTTTAAATCGAATTTCCTGTTTTATGCACATTTCTCGGAAGTAATTTGTGATTTCCGTGTGAATCTTTTACAAATTTACATCGTATCAATGTCTCCTTTGTATGGAAAATGATATAGAAACACTGTAACAGACAATACAGATACTGACCTATTTTTTCATCCGACATCTTGGGATGACCGTGAATGCAGTTACCGTCATCAGCTTTACCCCAGTGATTTAAATACTATAAAACTCTTAAGTTTACTCAATTCATCTGCAAGTTTGTATGTATCTTCATATATTTAAAAGCACTATTATGTTAAACCCTTCTCCAATCAAGGTTATTTCCCAAGTATTTGTGTTTGTTTATCGATAAAGATTTGTAGTACCAATAAGCAACACGTTAGTGTACTGAAGCTCCTTTTTTAAAATCTTTAGTTGTACGTGTTATGTCTTCACGGCCGACACTCGGCTAACCGAGAGATTGGTCGGTTAATCTATATTGAGTATGTGGCTATATGGGCGATTGGTCTGTTAATCGGGTTGGTTATACGTCTGTTAAGAGTAAAACGCTAAATTTAATGTTAAACTCTATTAAATATACAGATTTTTGGCATGTTATAAGAACCAAATCAAAAAAAGAAAAGTGTCTGACAAAATGATATCTATCATAGAACATTTTGCACTTGTAAAACCATTTCTTAGTCTGCGCAGTTTTCAGTAAAACTAAAAGGCGTCGCGCAAGTATGTAGTATTTATGCTTATACGCATAGCAATTTTTTTAATAAAAGGCGAAACAAACAAAATTTAGATATTATTTAAAGGACAAAAAATAGTAATGTGGTTCTAAAAAATAAATTGACAGTAAATATTTCATAATTGTAAAATAACGTGAATAATACCACGTTTTAGTGAAAATTATGGGAATAAAGTCTGTTAATGGGTTGGTCAATTGAAATTGTGTCAGTTAAGAGTTATTTAGCCACGACAATAATTTTGCTACCTTTATAATTTCCCCTTGAAAAATTTAAGAATGAGATGTTCCTGAGGGAACAAAAATGACAATTCGGTGCCACAGTATCCTAGAAAGAGCATTTTTATTTTGACATTCTTTGCATTTTATTGAAGGGTGTATCACTTCAATATAGCGTGATATGGATTGGCCTCTGGAATATGCATGAATTTTTAATTGACGTTTTCAATCAGCCTTATTTTTTGTGTCTGTTCGAAGTAGAACGTTCTTAATTCCGACTGAAAGTGTCTTTCTAATACAACACAGGGTACATATAACGTGTTCTCGTTCACATATGCACATGTGTACGGATTGATAGTTTAGTCTTAGTTGCATGATATTTTTATTAGTTGTTAGTGGCTTTGAACTAGCTGTCAGATAACTGCGAGTACTCTCAGATTTGTTCATTGTGTCGTTTTGTGTCGGGATGTATAAGTTCCGGGCCACGTCCACTTGTATTTCTGTCCATATGATGAGTTAAGCATTTTTCAACGGATTTTTATAGTTCGTTCTTATGTTGTACTGTTATACCACTGTCCCAGGTTAGGGGGAGGGTTGGGATCCCGCTAACATGTGTAACCCCGCCACATTATTTATGTATGTGTCTGTCCCAAGTCAGGAGCCTGTTATTCAGTGGTTGTCGTTTGTTTATGGGTTACATACTAGTTTTTCATTATTTTTTTTACATAAATAAGGCCGTTAGTTTTCTCGTTTGAATTGTTTTACATTGTCTTATCGGGGCCTTTTATAGCTCACTATGCGGTATGGGCTTTGCCCATTGTTGAAGGCCGTAAGGTGACCTATAGTTGTTAATGTCTGTGTCATTTTAGTCTTTTTTTGATAGTTGTCTCATTGGCAATCATACCTCATCTTCTTTTTTATATGATATTTGTCACTGGACGTTACATTCTTATTCGTCAGCATCATCCAATTGGTTCTTCTCTTCTATTACTTAATCATATGTTGTTTACAAAATCACTCTAAAGAAGTAAACGGAAAGGAACGAATGCAGCTACATTTGGTTATTTTAAGTTTCAATTCATTTTATTCCGTTTAGTTCCTTTCTACATAAGTGCAGAGGACAACTACAGTTGTCTGTGGTGGCCTGTAAATTACATTTCGCGTTTTCGCGATTTCGCCTTTCATATTCTATGGGGCGAAAACGCAAAATCGCGAAGTCAAAAACGCGAAAACGCGAAGTCGAAATCGAAAAATCGGTTTCGCGTTTTCGCGTTTTTGACTTCGCAATTTCGCGTTTTCGCCATATAGAATATGAAAGGCGAAAACGCTAAAGCGCTAAGACGCAAAATGGAATTAACCTGCCACCATAGTTGTCCGCATGTAAACTTCTAGAATTTGTCACCAATATAAGTACATCGCAATCCGTTACTGTTTCAACAGTCATCGGTGTTTCATGTATGTATTCTTAAACAAGTATTATTTCTCTTTCGTTTTTAGCAATGTATCACTCTCTACTGTCCTTGTATAATATTCTATATTCTGCGTTTCCATCCAGATTCTCGTGTATACCATGAGGGTCCGGATTGGGGGTATATAATTGTCTATTTCTGTATTCATTAAATTATAATGTCATTTTTTTCTACATTTTATTTTGTCTTACTCATTATTTTTTCTTTATTTTTCATATTTTGTCATCCCAATATATTTTACTTACTGATGTTTAGTAACATTACGACGTTTATTTCTGATTTATATACTGGTTACCAATGTAGATGACAAATTTGTGTCATTCATGACAATTAAACAGAATCAATATGATATATGCGATCTTTCTTGGATGAAATTAATATTACTTTAATATTACACTTTTCGAAACCATTTTTATCAATTTTCAATTTCATGTGTTGTTTCCGTAAATGTTCTGTTTCATTGCTCATGTGTTGTTTTCGTATGTTTTAGCCGCTCGTCTTGAGCCTACTCATTGGATCCGATAACACCCCATATAGCAATAAAATTATACTTTTATTGCCATTCATAACTCTTAACAGACCAATTAACAGACCGGGTTTTATACATCCGACCCATTAACAGACCAAATTTTAAATAAAGATTGATTTATGTCACCAAAATACAGATTTTGGTGTACTGTATTTTGGTGTAGATTTTTCACACAAGGATATCAATATGGTAAACAAAAATAATGCCTTTCTTTTTTTGATGTTCAAAATATTGAATGCAAGTAAATTCAACCAATGTGTCATTTTGTTTACATTTTATGTGTGTAAAATGTGTATAAATTTATTGATGAGTAACCCGCCTTTTCATTTTATAGATCGTACATCGAAGCTAGAAAAGTAATAATTACACCACTGAATTCAGTACATTGAATTGTTTTGTTAGACATGAATACTTTTTATGATGAAAATATATTTAGAAAGTTATACAATGAAACATGCTGAACTTTCAATGATTTTCTCGATAACACCTGATTAACAGACTTTAGCCAACCCGATTAACAGACCAACCGCCGATATAGCCGCATACTCAATATAGATTAACCGACCAATCTCTCGGTTAGACGAGTGTCGGCCGTGGTCTTGTGAACTGTTTGGTAATCGTCTTTTTGTCCGTGGTTTTGTTTGTCCTCCAATGAGTCTTCTTTCTATGGCACTGCTTTATGCAATTTATTACAACTTGTATATAGGATATTCCATTTTGTGTTTTTGACACTGATCATGTCAATAAGTAATTCCTCTATTCGATCTTAATTGTCTTTTCCCCACTAAAATGTCTTCAACTTGATCTGTGTTCTGTTTATAAGTTTTCATAACATTTATTTTAGGCAAACCAAAGTTAGAAAACGGAAACAAAGTCAGCTTTTTTTCCATTTGAAAAGGGCCAAAACTCAAGAACGGTAAAAGTGACTACAGAAAGGCTAGCCGTAACTTTTTGTCTTAAAATATACCGGTCTTTATTTTTAATGACCAATCAATCAGTGTGCACTTTACAACAATATCACAAATGAGGAATACAGTAAAAAAATCTACTTTGTAAAAAAAAAATGGATATGTACGGCTGTAATGTGTTCTTTTTATAGTATTTTTTTTTCTTTCAGTCATATCACAGTGTCTTTAAAAGACTTTGTGTAGTACAATTTCTTTACTTCTGCCTATACTTGTCGCAATTTTAAGTGTTTTTGTTTATACAGTGTTTCCTCACATCATTATTTACCGCATTTGTTCAGTAATCAAAGGTATATTTCCTTCTTTTATGTATTGTCGGCCTACAAGTTGAATTTATCCGCTATATTAACTTGTTTCTTTTACGAAAACGGTAAAAAAATAAACAGCTGCGCCATGATCGCATGATACGCCCTTCGTATTGTGTGAGAAGTTTTATGCAATAATTATAAATAGTTTCTGAGATACGGCGCGACATGTGAAAAACAACCCTTTTTTTTTTAAAAACAACCCTCAATAACTCTAAAATAAAAAAATCAAATGGAAGCTATGAATATTTTTGAGAAAAAAAAGTTTGTTTCCAGATTTTGGAGAAAAAAATAATTTGTTTTTGACCCTGAGAAAAAAATTGTTTGTTTCACCCTCAGCTGCCACTATAGTCTATGTAATGCTAAAATTGAAAGAAAAAAATCCCCCCCCCCCCCGAAAATCAAGCGGTTGCTGCCTAAATTAATATAAAAGTCAACCTGAGATGAAGCTTTGAGCGAAATGAATCTTATGAGCAAGTGAGCTATTTTAGCAAAGTCAGATTCTGGCTAATTACTGAGGATAATCAGGTATCTTTTTCTTCTGTAATAGAATATTATTGACTTTTTCATTGACAGAAGTAAATTTCAGTTCGTGAAATATATCTTTGCATTATTTGCATCCGGTGTCAATTAGTGCAGATGATTAAAATAGGTCATTTTAAAATGACGTCCACAAAATCATTCAGTCATCAAAATAACAGGTGTCAGTCAATGACAAAGTTCCAGACAAAACAGTTTTAAATAAATTTGCTGCGTTTGTATTACAATGTTGGAGGAACAAGAGAGGTAAGTTCAGTGATTTATGATAAGAGCTTTCTATAGAATCATACATGTAGATTGTAGAATGATATATATAGATTAATCTATCTATTGAAGATGAATTTCATTGTTTAGGTTGTCTATAATTGTCTATCATTAGGAGTTTTAATGTCTTTTTTTGATCAAATCTCATTGAAACTGATATTTTTCGCAACTATACTCCCCACCCTATTAAACTTTAGAGGGAGCGTATCACAACATTAGATTATAATCTGCAAATGAACGTGGGTCTGGGTTTTAAAAACATTGGGGGGGGGGGGGGGGGGGTCATTCATTTCTGTATTCTGTATTCATATTTTATATTTTTATTTTTTTATTTATCTTTTTTTTCGGGGGGGGGCACATTATTTTCCTTTCTTAGCACCCCGATGTTTTCTATTCTTTATTAGTTATTTTTTCTTTATTGTTTTGCCATTCAGACATTGATAATTTGTTTATTTTCACGAAAAATATTTGAATATTAAAAAGGCACCAGATGCAGAATCTGAATGTTTAAATTTCATAAGAGCTACATCTTAAGTCCCCTGAAATCTACAGCAGAAGTTTATTAATTTACATTGTGTATAATTGTGTTCAATTGTCTACATTTCTAATATTTCGGTCGCTCAGCTGACATAGTTCAAGGTAACCGCGAAAAATGGCTCACCTGGTTTATAATCCACAGGAGCTGAAAACGATACCAAATCGATATCGGAATTACAATTCCTGCATTGAACATGCCAATGCAACTGATTTTTTTTTTGGTAATGGGACCTTAAAAAGTAAAATCATAAAAATACTGAACTTAGAGGAAAATCTAATCGGAAAGTCCATAACCACATGGCAAAATCAAATGACAAAACACATCAAAAACGAATGGACAAGAACTGTCATATTCCTGACTTGGTACAGGCATTTTTCAAATGTAAAAAATGGTGGATTAAACCTGGCTTTATAGGACTAATTCTCACGAGTCTCATCAAATTCCGTTATATTTACAATGATGCGTGAACTAAACAGACATAATAAATAAAATAGTCAAAATATTGGTACAGCAGTCATCATCTAGTAACAATTTTAAAAGGAACAATTTAACAGAACACAAAAACATCTGTCTACAAACACATTCATTGATTCGCGTGTCTGACGTCAGAAAATTTTATACGTCACATACGTTTGTATATACAAACAATTTTAAAATTTCACATTGGCAATGTTAGCATACAGAGTTAAAAAATCAAAAGTATGTAAGAATCAATTTCAGAAATAGACCAAGATTTAAAATAGTCCAAAAGTTATATAGAATTTATAAGAATCCAAATATAGTTAATTCCACTACGCGATTGAATAATTTTGACATTTCTGGTTCAACAAATACAAATACAAATACAAATATTTTATTGGCACAAACACAATTACAATAATTGGCAATGGCCCATACAACTGGTATACAAATAGTAATAATGCATAGAATATCAATAGGCATATTTAGAACAATATCATCGAACGATATCAATATCATCAACAGTAAATGATTAAAAAAAATATATCAATTACATAGTTGGTCAAACATATTAAGTATTGAAAATAATGACAATATTAATATGTAATATTATGAACAATGATTATTAGCAATTTTATAGAGTTTGTTCTGCTTTACGCAGGTTCAAACTGTCTGAGATGAAAGAGGAAGTTAATTTTAGGATTGTGTATGAATTATTATTTAATAAAAAGATTATATTATTTTCATGTTTTTTGAAATTTTGTAGGATCAACGATTATATTTGAAACTTTATGGTAAAATATGTCCCTCTTAGTTGAGTATTTTTCACAATGTAAAAGAAAATGTTTTTCATTTTCAATTTGACCAGAATTACATACAGAGCAGTATCTCTCATTTCTGGAAATATTTAGATGTCTCCCTCTTTCAATCATCAGTGTATGAGCGCTTATACGGATCTTACATATTGCAGCTCTGTCACTTCTGTTTTTTAATATATCAACATAGGGTGGTCTTCTGCCCATTATGTAGACACTTTTGAAAAAGTCTAACTTTCTGGATTCAAATATATTTGCATTTTGAACTTGCAAACATTGGTCATTAATTCTTTGTTTAATAGAATTTAAATTACCTTTAACATAATTAAAGTTATTGATGATATAAGACATTCCAAGTTCATTCAAAAGACTCTTGACCTTTATGACCCAAGGGTTTGAATCTACAGATTTAGTGAATATATCATATGCCAAAGAATTTTCCGAAGAAACTATATGGTTCAGGTAGTTGAATATTGAATATAATATTTTATTTTTCAAGGGAATTCTATTAAGTTCAGCTCGACATCCATCATTAGATGCCTTACAGTGAACCCCTAATATGTCTTTGATAAATTTAACATGAAGTTTTTCAAATGGATCAGAGTCTTTAAAATGTGAACGTAAATGGGACACTTGTCGTAGTTTATTATGTCGGTAAGGTTATCTGGTTAGTGCGAAGTAGCGAATATATATTTGTTTTCTTAAAAAATCTGTTCAATAAGCTTTAATGATAAAGTATAATAAAATAATTCATACTCATAACTTCATACTCATAACTTAATACCATCAAGTTGATTCTTAGATATCGGAAGATGTGTGCACAGTTTAGGAAGAATGTGTGAAAAGAAGGAACAATTACGAAGGCAGACACC
The DNA here is from genome assembly GCA_019925275.1 of Mytilus edulis. Taxonomy (NCBI): domain Eukaryota; kingdom Metazoa; phylum Mollusca; class Bivalvia; order Mytilida; family Mytilidae; genus Mytilus; species Mytilus edulis. The sequence goes on from CM034352.1 coordinate 2,303,302, forward strand.
ATTGCAAAAACAAACAAGAATGTGTCCATAGTACACGGATGACACACTCGCACTATAATTTATCATGTTCAGTGGACTGTTAAATTGGAGTAAAAACTTTAATTAATTAATTATTAAAAAATAATTCTTTCTGTTTTTAATTTTTAAACAGTTTCACTGAGCTTCCAGCTTTCACTGGTATCTATAAATCGTTAATGGTATGTATCATGATATCTAGATTCATTTAAACAGTCGGCAATTAAGCTTGAAATAGGGGGATGGGCACACACAGGGAAACATCAACTTACGTTTACTCACTCATTACACGGTGGTGGAGGATTTATGAAAATTAATATTAAACTTGGTTCTGAAATGAACTTAAAATAAATAATTTTTCAAAAAACAGGGTGACAATTAATATTTTGCAACACGAAAATCAAGGAAACAATGTGTACAAAAGTTCCTTCAAGTTAATGCATCATTATAGTATCATTGAAAAGGGTCCGAGCCAAGCTATTTCATGCTGGACAGTTATATTCAATTTATAACCATTCAACCGAATAATATGTTACAAATGTGGGTATATGATATTTGAGTGAAAATGCACATTTCCTGTAATACTTTACAAATCCACCATTTTCTACATTAGAAAATGCCTGTACCAAGTCAGGAATATGACAGTTGTTATCCATTCGTTTGATGTGTTTGGACTATTGATTTTGCCTTTTGATTTTTGATTTTCCTTTTTGAATTTTCCTCGGAGTTCAGTATTTTTGTGTTTTTACTTTTTACATGTGAGTTCAGATTATATTTTTAGCCAGCGGATCTAGAAATTATCATAAGTGGGGGCCCACTGGCTGCCTAATAGGTGGCCCACTCCCGTCACTTCAGTGATTCCCTAGATAATCAACCATAATGTTTTTCTCAAAAAGGTGGGAAAAGCGGTCCCACTGGCCTTCTAAATCCGCCTCTTAAATTAGCTTTTCTTATCACTTGTCGACATTGGAGGCATCATACATTTAATTGTTGGGATGCTGTCCCTGAATTTGTAATTTTAAAGAAATTTTGCTTTTTTAAAAATATTATAATAGAAAGAGATAAAATGTAAACAGCAAAATCATTCAGCAAAGTAAGATTTACAAATAAGTTAACATGGTCAAAATGATAAATTAACCCCATAGGGAGTTATTGCCCCTTTAAAGTATTTTTTTCACATTTTTTCGTATTTTTGTTGTTGTAATCTTTAACAAAGTTCTTTGTCTATAAAACTTCTGCGTATAATTAAACCAAAACCTTGGCCTGCATGTTCTTTAGGGTATTTTGTTCAAATGTGTCATCAACCAAGGTGGCCGCCATCTTTAACCCCTTATATACTTGACACATGTGTTTCCCTTCTTTAGGTGTAATACCACCAAATAAAAAACAAATAGATCGAAAAAAATATTCCCTTGAATTTGACAGTTGTAGGTTATTAATCCTTCATTTTATTGCAGTAAAAACATTTCTGTGTCATAAACATATGTCTTGGGTATTTCAAAACACCATTATTTTTTATTTGGGATTTCTATAGAAAATGTTGTAATCTTGAGGTTAGATGGTGACTAAACCTTGTATACAGATAAAATAAGGGGAGAAATTTGATTTGTTAATTTCCAATAATGGTTATTTTTTTGTATGCAATGAAATGTTATGTGATTTTTTTTCTATAGTACTGTACAGGATAAAACTTTACTTATGCCAAGTATTTCTTTATTTGAAACAAAGATAAATTCCGCACAATTTTTTGAAAAGTGCAAATTTAACATAGACTAATAGGGAAAAATCAATGGTGGTATTACACCTTTATAACCAATAACATTCTTTAAAAGTCAAAACCTTTTTCTATTCTGACTACTGGTATGTGTTTTTTTTAATAAGGAAAACGTATTAATTATAGTACATTTTTTTTACTGTAGACTAACAGCACTGAACTGAACATGTCAATCGATAGAACGTTTAGCTGTGGTAAGCACATAGAATCAAATACAATTTTACTCTATTGAATCTTGCATACTAGAAGATGTTAAATCTTTTTTCATAATGGGATGTTACTGATTTTTATGATTGCGGTTGTGGTTTTCAATTTCAGCATGCAAATCAGTTAAGTTTGTTCGGAGCACTACACACGTTCATTATTCTATACTGTTCATGACTTATTGCATGAAATCTTTAATATGAAGTACAACCACTGATATTTGAGTTTAGAACGACTTGATATTATCATACTATAATCATGTGAAATACTTTCAGCAGCTTGTTTTGAGGATGGCGAGTTTACTGTCATACGATATATACATATCGTTTGTTCATTATTGTGTTTTTTTTTTTGTATTTGCATTTGTCTAATCTTGCATACATAAAGGAATTGATCGAGATTAAAAAGGGAATGGATGAAATCGTAATTAAATCCTGTACTAAGTATATTGATGTATCTATCAGTAATCTCGTGAGTAGTTTTCCTATGTTATGATGGTTTTTATTGTAATTTATGATAATGTCCTCATGTTTTTGACTCAGGAAGACTATGTGCTTGATTTACAGTGTATACGCATGATTTTAATTATTATTGTTGAATATTGTTCGTTGCCCTTCATCCATGTGTCATTTGTTTTGTGTGTTACTGTTAGTCTCAGGGGTGAATAATCCTAAACAACCGGTTTGTTTTGTTATTGTATTTTGCTATCAAGTACTTTCAAGAACATAAAAGAAAAAAATCAACATTTTATTATATAAGAACTACGGAGCATTGATACTTTTACTAGTCGCAATGCTAGTGCAACACGAGTTGAGAACTATCAATGCAGAAATAACTCCTTAAGTTTTTGTACATTAATTAAAGATTAAAATAATTCAAGAAAAATTATGTGGAATAAAACAGGCCGCATATGGTAACGGTTATGCTTATTGTTGAAGGTTGTACGGTACCGTTAGATGCTAATACCGACGTTTTTCTACAGTTGAGTTGTCTCATAGGCAATCATTTCGCAACTCCTTAATACTAAATAGTTAAAGAAATCTTATGTGGAATCAAATCGGCCGCAGGGGAAAAAACGTAAACGAGGTCTGACAAGACGATACAAACCGCCGACATTTGTGATATTGGCAAGTAGGTGTTATTCTGGTAACAGAAGTAACAAAAGTTCCTCTAAGGAAAATAAGAGCTAGGAGTACGACCTCACACTGACGCTAGGCCATAACTAGAATAACGCTTCCTCGGTAGTCGGAGGATAAAATTGAAAACTGGTACCACAGTAGAATATTTTAACATATGGTCTAACGTAGAATTATAGGGTCATGACCCCCTTGTCATCTTGCCAGATCCCGCCAAATGAGAAGGTCTATAATTCCCAACGAAACGGGTTTACTTCACCGTACTAAAATATAATGCGGAATTTTAACTTTTATTAAACATGTATTAACAATAAACCGATGAACATTATTATCCCTCTTTTATTGTAAGGGTTCGGTGTTGCCTTGTCTCAAAAACTATACTTTTGCGTAGTATTTTAACTTAGTGAACTAACTTATATCTTTGCTTCCCTCTCTTTGAAAATAAGGCGTTGGCTGCCCTTCTCAAAAATGATGGTACTGCTAAACAGTAAATAAGAAACAGTTTTGAATTGAATTAATGTGCCTACCAAAAACTTTCCTATTTTGATTTCAGAGTCGACAGATACAGCCTCTGAAATGTTGTATGATTCATTTGACCATGATAAATTCCTATCCGATGTAGAAGATTCATGTTTCCTAGACGACATCACCGAGGCAGATATAACGGCTTGTATAAGTAATGACCAGGTATAACGGCTTGTATAAGTAATGACCAGATATAACGGCTTGTATCAGTAATGACCAGGTATAACGGCTTGTATCAGTAATGACCAGGTATAACGGCTTGTATCAGTAATGACCAGGTATAACGGCTTGTATCAGTAATGACCAGGTATAACGGCTTGTATAAGTAATGACCAGGTATAACGGCTTGTATAAGTAATGACCAGGTATAACGGCTTGTATAAGTAATGACCAGGTATAACACGACTCATGAGATGCAGGTGTACTTTCACCTGCATCGTCAAGTAGACCATGTGGGTTAACTGCTTAATTCAATCCGAGTTTTTTTTGTCATTTTGATCTGGAAATATGTATATGTTTCATTCTCCAAAAAATCCAATCATGTATAAAATCCTCCTCTATGCTAGTCTCTGGGTTCAAAACCCAGAAACACAATTCTAGCCTGTTAGACGTTTTTTTTTGCAGATAATCCTTGGCGCAAAAAGGGGGTGGATAAATAGGTTTTTTTTTGTAATATAAGCTAAGAATTAATCCATAGTATGCAATTATAGCACAGTACTAACTAACGTTACGTACCTATTTCTGACCAGGTTCGCGGTAGTGAATTTTAACCATGATTTTATTAGTTAAAATTAAATATTTATAGCAAAATTAAGCCAAAACCGAAAATCTTAAGTTGCACATCCATTCTTTGTAGCTACACGGTATTGTCTTCTTCCGTAGAACCTGGCTGGCTTCCATCGACAAAGTGCTATTGGATCAATAAAAGTCAATCTTTTGCCTAATTTATCCATTCGTCTATTTATTTCTGTTTAAGGAAGCTGGCTTGTCATGTTTTGGATTTTTTGTCAGATTTTCGGAATCCTCTGATTTTATCCATTTGAATGCCTTGAAAAAATTTGCCCGGTGACCCCCATTTTTCTTTTTGAAATTCTTTAACATGTATAATGATAAGCCATCTGTAAAAGTCTTATAAAATTTTAATTACTTTTTCACAGTTTTTGAGAACTTTAACTTGTCAATGATAAAGCTATGAAAAGTCACAAGAGAATATTTTCCCGCCAAAATTTCAATGGCTCATATCTCGAAAACAAGCACGGTGACCTATATATTTTATTTGCTCTTTGGATTCCTTTATTTAATCCTTTTCAATATAAACTAGTGTTTTGAAAAGTTAATTACTTTGAATCTGAGAAGCGAACTCCCTTAAAAACTACATCAATTGTTTTTAATGATCAGAAACCTATATTTGTTGCCCGGGATTTGTTCTTTCTTCGTATGGTTTTGTCAGTCATTTCAAGTCATCAATTTCCGTATATATATTCAAACGTTCCTTTGCACTGTCAGATTGTCCGTTTCAACATCACTTTGTTACATAAATTTGTGTTTTTGTCTCATCTGTCCATACTATTTATTATCTTAACCTTATTTTACACGATTTCCATGAATTTCCACAGCAGATACAGATGAGCAACACTCATGCGACTCTAGTTTTCTGTGTCTGTAGTGTAACATATTTATCTTCTTTGTCAGGTTGAAAGTTTTGATTTTATATTTTGGTTGAAGAAGTTGGGTGGAAAAATAGGAAAATGTTACAATGGTGGCAAAGATAATGAGGTAAGTAACATCCACAATATATATCGAACATAACTCGATTAATTTATTTCTATAAAGATCATCTTCATCATGTCATATTAGTTAATTGAGTGATGTTGGCTTAACGTTCAGTGGCAATTATTTCATGCATATTCAGAACATACACATAGTCGTACACCAACCAATTAGGTATGTAAAGTAGGGGAAAACGTGTAAATTGTGAACTGCTACTTGAAAAAGAAGAATATTTGGAATACAGACAGAGAATGATTCACATTATATTGTCATTACAGCTGTTTTCCAAATTCATGTAGTTAAAAAGTTTGGTTGGATTGCTTGCTTTGATTGTATTATAAACGTTTGCCAAAGCATTCTAAATAAGATTGACATCTGCAATCAATTGCTAGTTTATGGCTTCATCTTACATAGTGTTTTTGGATGCTTGAGCAAACATTTAAACAAACAACGACAGCATCTCGACGAAATCTTTGAACTCTATGCATTCGAAAAATAGATCTCTCAAAGTTTTCATGTTTGAAAATGTTCTTTTACGTGAAATGAGCGTAACTCTGTCATTGCTGAGCAGCTGTGCATCCCAAAATATAAAATTCTCAAATTCTCACAGTCCCCTCATCACAAATCTTACTTTTTCACACTTTGGAATTTCATACCAGTCTGAGATACATGTTATTGTTTCGTTCCACGCGTAAATTTTGAACGAATTAGGTATTTGCAGTAAATCACTAATAAGTTTTCTTGTTGTATTTCCTTTGAATAGCTTGCAATAGTTTCTGGAGCAATAGATTATATCAAATATTTAAAATGGTACAAAGAAGGCACCTTAGAGACCGCGTCCCCTCTTAGTATATGTAGCCAGTCTAGCATAGAAGCAGATTACTCACCGGAATACGGAGTACCAACTGATTTAAATGCAACTTTCAGACGGAAGTTAAGTTTTGGAGAAGATACAACAATATCTAACAATGAACTACAACATCAAAACAATCCTCAAATGTATGCTAGTGAAGTTTCCGGTAATGTTTATGATCCTTGTTCTGCAATCCCCCAGAATTGGCGGCGTTTGTATGAAGAAGACAGTCAAAATACCCTTGTTGGAAACAGAGATGAAGACGCCAGGAGATATACCGATAAACATGAAGACTTCAGCGACATGAGTTTTGCAGACGATAGCATAGACATTAGAAACAAAGAGAACAATCTTTCTGTAGATATGAATTGCAGTGAAAATGCAAACTGGAGTTTTATGCATCAAAACTGTCAAAATATTAACACTGACATTTATACATCCATTCAACAGATGTGTCTAGTCCAGGGCGAGACCTCTTGTGAAAGTACACTCAACAGTAGACTAACCATAGAGACTTCCAGTAGTAACGATGGGCCGACTGAGGAAGAACTTATTCAGTACTATTGCAAACAGTACCCAACTCTGTCAAGTTTGTTAACATTTCATTATAGTTCGGACGAGAGTGACAAGCCAGTAAACAGGAGAAAGCAGAAACGAAGAACGAAACGAAAAGCAAAAAGACGGACAGATAAAAAGACCAAGTCTGGGTCTGGTAACAGTAGGACGGGGGACCATGCTGTAGATTCTACACAGGTCGTGGAAGCAGATTCAACTACTACTTCTCCGGAAAAAGGCACACAAAAAGCTGGACAACAGAAATCTGGTAAGTTTCATTATTCTGTAGATGCTACTAGTAGGTGTACCATTCTTTATAGTCGGAATTTTATATACCGCTATTTATCAATATGTTTTTATTTTTTTTTATTTTTGCCAATTGAAAGACGGCGGAGCAACACTTGCAAGAATCTTTTTAAGGTAGAATGTCGTTTGTTTCGTGTTTCCTCTGATCTACGTTAAATTAAAAAATAAACTGGGGTCATTCTGTTTACCAGGTAAAAGGTCCAGTGGGTTAAAAAGGCCGAAGAATGGATTTATAAGGTTTTCAATTGAGTACAGAAAAATCCTTGCCGAGAAGCATCCAAATCTTGACAACAGGGACGTTTCTAAAATGCTTGGTCAAAAATGGAGAAAAATGACGCCAGAAGAGAGAAAACCATATGAGTAAGTTTTATATCAATTATCAATTTCACATGATCGTACTCGCTTTTGAATTAGTTTCAAGAGTATTGTCACATGGTTCTTATCACATTTAAGGCAGCAACCATTTGATTTTCTGGGGGGGGGGGGGGGGGGGGGGGGTTGGGGGTATGGTTTTTTTTGGAAAAAAAAGTTTGTTTCCAGGTTTTGGTGAAAAAAATAATTTGTTTTGGACCCTGAGAAAAAAAATTGTTTGTTTCACCCTCAGCTGCCACTATATGTAATGCTAAAATTGAAAGAGAAAAATTGTTTTCGGGTTGTCGCTAAAAAAATAGATTGTTCTTCGCCGAAGGCGAAAAAAAAAAGTCTGCACAGAAAAAAAACCCATAGCCCCCCCCCCCCCCCCCCAGAAAATCAAATGGTTGCTGCCTAAACATTCGTCATATCACTTTAACTATTTAAAAAAAACATTGCATGTGATAATCTGGATTTAAGAAATGCATGTGCAAAAACAAACGAATAATCTGCATTATAGATCTCTTACTTTTTTACTATCTCTTGTTTTTATCTATTCCACATAGCAATGCATGATCATAAGCACGTGTGCATGAGCAACACTTTCACGTAAGATATAGCATGGAAATGATGAAAAACAAATTGAAGAACCATATGAATGTAACATTTTCTTAACCGCAAAAGCCAATGCCAATGTCCTACAGAACAGTTTTAATGAGGATGTAAATTCGGTTCCACAAATAAATTCGACACTTTTTTTTTTTTTTTTAAACATTATGCATAGATCAATTCTATGAGAAAGAATAATTTTCCAGGGAAGAATTTGCTCATGACTTGGAAGAAATGAAGAAACAGAATCCGAGCTGGAAATATGCTCCTCATAAACGTACGGGTCATGATGAAATAGAACCCATGCCTAGTAGACTTAGGCCTAGAGACAAACTAAAGAGAAAGGTGCAATCAACAAGTCATGTTTTATCTTTGGGTTTTTTTGTTATCTTTTTGATTGATTGATTGTTTGTTGGGTTCCAATATTTGTTTCAAAGAAATGCAGTTGACATTTGACTTTATTTTGTTTGTTCGCATGAATGCATGTTTTTGTTTGTTGGAATTTTTGTTTTATGTTGACAGTTAATCTTCAATATTTTAGGAATTGGAGACAATTGATGTAGACAATAAGAATTTTGTAGTTTATATATATATATTTTTAGAAACTGAATATATTTGCAAAAATTTAAATGAGTTTAAAATGGTCATTTACTACGAATTAAAAAAAATCAAATATGATTTCTTTGGTTTCAAACATGTAGTTATGTGGAATACATAAATAATATTTGGCTATTAGAAGTCTGTTTGGTTCAATTAAGTAAACACAAAGCTTACATACATCACTGATGTATTATTGGCTTGCAAGTCAATAATTCCACCTTATTTTGTCCCATATTCATGCACTTTAGAGGAGATGGGATATGCATGTGTTCATTAAAAATAAAAGAAGGTCAACCTCGGAAAGACTTTTTGGATACATGTTTTTTTATGCTATGATCTAACATTGAAAATATAAGAATTGGGGTCAAATCGGTGAACATGAATTTGACAGCTTATTTCCGGCTCTATATTTTCTCCACCGAGCTACAATCGTTATTTGATTAAATACCTATTAAACTAAATAAAATAGAGAATGGAAATGGGGAATTTGTCACAGAGACAACAAATTTTACAATAGTGAATACGACATATAGCATATTAATCTGTTGCAAGAAAAAATCATAATATCTAATAAAATTTGTAGATTTAGCTAACTAAGTCCTTATATTTGTATAAAGTAACATTCGTTTATAGTGGAAAATTGTTTTAACGTTGAATAAGCTACAATTAAAAATTGCTCGACGGTCCCTCTCTGTTATTACCATTAGATAACGCTGGTTCATTTGCCAATCTTTTTTATCTTTATTTGCCAATCAATCTATCATCAAGAGAAGATAAATTATTCGACTTTCGTTCATAGTCTTTTTCAAAAATGATGAATGTTTTTTTTTATATAGGTATGTAATCATTTTAAACGTTTCAAATTTATGAAATTATATTCGTACATCAATGTTTTTGATACACCAATAACAAAAACTGAAATATATTGAATTCATACATTTTGTAATTTCAAAATTATATCAGAAACGTAAACTTAATTATAAAATAATGAACCTGGTAAGGGGAGAGAATACTCGCATAACTTTTTCGAATTGGCACATAATACAACGGAATGTCACTCTTGCATACAAATGGCAAATCAATAGTATTAATTAACCGTGCAATCGTCCTCCACCTTCAATGATGATTCTAAATTATAAATATAACCAAAAATTGTTAATCTATAGATAGTTAAGACTAATGAAAGCTAACCCACTGTAAAAATATTTCTTTGCAATTTTTTAAAACTTTCTCAGAAAAATGCTCGAGCCACTTGACTTTCAAAGCTCAAAATTCACGTTTTTACACAATATTTGAATAAAGTAGTTAAAGATTATTCGCTTGAACATTTCGACATTTCTTCGTATATTTATATCAAAACCGGTTTTACCAAATCACAAGTACGTGTAAAGATCCCACTAAATACCTTTTTCCCGATATGGTCCGGTAAAGTTGCTACGACATTAGACATTAGACATTATTTTATTTTTCCAATCATGGGCCCTTGTCAGGCAAGATACAAAAACATCATAATACAATGATTATATAAACGACATAAGAGTAAAAAATCAGCAGCCGAAAGCCACATATATTTCAACACTGCGAGAAAATCCCGCACCCCAAAAGTGGACTTAGATGGCCCCTTAATAAAAATATGGACTTGGGACAGGCGCAAAAAAAAAATCCAACGGCGGGAGCAAACATTTTAGTGAGATCTTAACCCTCGCCTATACCTATAGCCAATGAAGATTAAACAGTAAAACCTGCTTATATTTTTTGTCTTATCGCATCCTTATACCAACATTCAGTGTCTCTTGCACGTTAAAGACACCATTGTAGATTTCGAAAAAGTGTAGGCTAATGCCGCTACAAGGCAGCACTCGCACCCGCAAAGTGGAAAGGGATTAATATAAGTTGCAAAACTTGTTTCCCGATCCACTATAAATAAATATGTTTAAACTAACATACAGTGTACTAAATCGTAATTGGTAAATAAAATAAGCAATAAAAAATTACTGAGTATAAATTAGTCTCGGCCTCAATTACATTGCAATTCAATGCACAAGTTATTGCCATATTTTCTTTGCAGTCACCAGTTTGACAATTTTAATCAAATATTTCTTGCAGATTATTGACAGACATGTATATTATGATAAATACATGAGGTGACATATGGTCGCCTTGTTTCATTCCTCTTTTAATAGAGACATATTATTGGTTCTGGCGTATCTTGTCTACAATCATGCAAAAACATTTGATTTAGGCTGTTTATTCTGTCTAGTGCAGTTTACTGTCTAACAGATGTCCTTTTTGTCTTTTTGTTTACACATACTTAAATTTGAACGAAAAGCGGAAACGATTCAATAGATTTTCTGTGGATTTTTTTAAATTATATTCTGAAAGTATTATCTTTTGTCTTGTAGTTTTCGCCATATTTGATCAAAACATCATCTGCAAAGAAAAGTCGTCTAAGTCCAAGAATTAAGAAGACCGGAAGAAAAGGAGCAATCATGAAGTGCACTATATGTTCCAAATACCAACAAATTTATGGAGTTCCCGCCAAAAATATACAGAACCTTCAGTCACTGTGGTATTTTATTTTTGTAATATTTAATTTGTTTTCGATACATATTTTTCTCATCTTTGGTGTGAGTAGTGAGCATACACGTTTCTCCTCGTAGTTATTAATAATGTATTCGTGTATTTAAGGAATATTTCGAATAGTAAGTTCAATGTCCAATATCGAATCGATTACAGACTTAAAGTTATGACAAATTTTGAAAGCATGAGTTATAGCTTAATTTTATAATATATATATACTTTCTTTATGGTGTTTTAAAATATATAATAATGTATTACTCAGGACGAGCTTACTTAAACAATGGATGAGGCGTAAGGAAAAAGACGAACAATCATAAAAGATAAAATGACAATAAAATAATGTATAAAAAATTAAAACTAGAGCTCAAATTCTTCAACGAATAATTAATTAAATCATCAATGACAAGTTTTGGTGATACTCGTAGTTGATACTCGGACCACTTTTAATGTGTCTTTTTTTGTTTTGGGGATGTATAAATACACTGCCATGTCCGGTCTGTAATTTTGTTAGATATTTACTACTTTGCATCGTTCTGACGAGTTAAGCCCTTTTACACTAATTTTGTATAGTTTGTTCTTAATATGTTGTAAGGTTACACCATTTCCCATGTTAAGGAAGGATTGGATTTAACCCCGCCACATTCCGCATATTTCTGTCCCAACCCAAGAGCCTGCATCTCATTGGTTGTCGTTTTTTTGCTGTTTATCAAATTTATTTTTTGTTTATTGTTAAGTTCAATCAATTAGGCTGTGAGTTTTTTGAATTTGAAATGTTTTACCAGTGTCATTTCAGGCATTTTAAACTAACAATGTGGTATAATTTTTGCTCAATTTTTTAAGGCCGTACGATCGCCTATTATAGAAGTTACTAGGAATTTTTTATTGTCAATTTCAGGTTTTGTGGTCTAAATCCAGATCCAAACAATAGTTCATGCTTCGAAAAATCAGCATCTGCTACGAAAAATCTAATATCGTTGTCAGAAACAGCAACTATCAAAACCAGTGGACCTTTTACCTCTGTAGTGTCAAGGTCATGCAATAGTGCTGCTGCCAAACCACAATACAAACCATTAAATGAGAGCTCTACGGTGCGTTCATCAAATCATTGTAAGCAGACAACAAGTTCTCCTGGTCTGACATCGACTGTGGTATCAAATAGATCAACGGCTCGGAAAAAGAGTAACTACTGTCAAGGTAATGATTCAAAATTTCAGCCAAACAGAATGAATGAAGAACATGGAAAACAAGCTGGTGTTGGACCATCTCCATTAACAAGTACTTTGAAATCATCTGACGTACCAATATCGCTTACCCCATCTAAAATAGTAGGCAGAACAGTTTTACCTTTTCAGGATCAAAGTCCGGAAAGACGATGTCAAATTTCCAACTGCATAACGTCCATAGCCTCCACGGTAACAACACCGATATTAAATACTATTGGTATCCAGCCCATTTTATCTTTAGTACCGCCTACCACAATGCAGATGTCGTTGATGTCAAACCGCGAGTCTGGATTAGGCTGCTCTCAAATTGTGCCTGAAACGCAAAACATCTTAAGTAATTTCAATGCTTTCTTATCGTTCTTACCAGCCTCAGTATCAGTTAATACTGGTACACAAGAAGGAAACACGACCAGTCTGCCTACGACAACAAGTATACCAGAAACCAGTCAGACTGCCATTGCATCGATTGGAAGATCCGTCACAACAGTTGCTGGAACGAACGCATTTCCTGCTGGCGCGTATATAACAGTCATTCCAAAGTCTCTGTGGTACTCCTTGTCACAAAGAAAGCCATGACAATACTGCTATACGCAATTGAAGCTATTGATCTGTTTTACTAATATAAATGCACATAGTTGAAACAATAAACCTAATATTTAGTTTTGCGATTCAAAATTGATGATCTACTGAATACATGCTGTCATTGGTTATGTTTTATTGCATCAGGATTTGTATTTCGTTTTGAAGCAGAAGATATGAAATTTAATAATTTTAGCTAATACAGAGCCTCTTGTTTGTACTATTGAATGGAAAATTAAGAATGGAATTGTCTAATATAGATGATCTGGTCGGATGTCCGAAAAAATGACTATAGCAACAATGAGTAATTCTATAAGTAATGCATAGATCTTTAAATTGGTCATGCTGTATGTGAAGCAGTGTGTAAGTAGAATGAAATCAACGTAATTATGATAATGAACTACTCAATTATTTGTATAAATTTGGAATTGATGCACGTATGAATTTTTATTTTAGACTGGTTGTTACAATATATATTTGTTGCAATTTTTGTTCTTAAATTTTATTTTTGTTATTTGTATAAAATTTCCTATAAAAGTTTGTTTATTTGTTCTCATGCAAGAGTCTAGATCTGTTTAAATATTGAAAGGCCAAGATATTTAATATTAAAAAAGGGGGGGATTTTCCAATTTTGGGACAATAACTAACACTTTCACAAAATTTTATGAAACTTTGATAAATTGTTTATATCTATTGACCTTAATAGTGCCAATTTTTTTGTGCATTTTTATTTATCATTTGGGGGGGTGGGTATTTGACAGGGCTCACACTATTTCTAGTTAATTATATAAATTCATTTAAAGCATAAAAGACAAGTTAAAAGAGCAACGGGCGCATCATGCGCTAAAGCGCAGCCCTTTATTTTTTATGTTCAGTGGACCGTAAAAATGCAGTCAAAACTCTTGATTTTGTATTGAAATTAAAAAGATAATAGCATAGAGAACATGTGTACTCAGTTTCAAGTTGATTGGACTCCAACTTTATCAAAAACTTTAACCTGATGCGGGACAGACGGACGAACACAACGAACGAACAACATAATTCCCTTAAAAACAGAATAACTGGGTGCTTGAATAGAAGACAATGACAATCACAACAAAGGAGTAAACAAAGACTCACAAAACCAAAAGACATTTACATCAACAGTTATAAATAATAATTAAGAAACAACACGGAACTCCACTAAAAAACCGGGAGTGAAATCAGGTGCTCCGGAAGGGTAAGCATTTCCTGCACCGTATACGGCATCCGTCGTGTTATTTCTTTTTTCAGTCTGGTTACTATGACTGAGGAAGAATATCAGATATGATTTCTGACACACTTTTGTCATAATAGCTAATCAGCTCATGATGGCGACCGTAAAATGTCTTGAGTGATTGATTCATAGCCCTGTCAACAACTTTTGAGAAAGCAGTATTCCTCGTTCAACAAAATCAACGTACTTTGAGCTGCCAGCTGTAGAGTATACACGTATCAATTGAGACGCACATATACTCCATATGCTGGTGCCGCTGGGATGTTGCTACACAGAAATGGAAAGTTGACTATAGGAACATTGAAACATCGCGTTTGTCATAAATTTTGGTATTCAACCTACCATTAGTAGTCATTTCGAGAACAAGGTCTAAATATGAAGCAGATTTATCTGTGTCGGTAGTACCTTTAATTTCAAGTTCACTTGGATATATATTTAATGTAAGTGATCAGTGAAATTAATAGACGGGGCTTATTTCTTTTCTCCTGTCTGCACAAGCCCTTGGATAAATTTTGCTTCATAGGAATATAAAAAAAATTTGCAAGTAGAGGAGCGCAATTGGTACCCATTGGGATTCCAATAGTCTGTTGGAAGACCAAACCTCCTAATTCAATAAATATGTTGTCAATTAAAACGTACAGCATGGCAGTGATGTCCTCGTCGGTACATTTACTCCTTGACTGATTTTTCACAAAGTCGCTGAATTCCAGCCCAAAACTAGATATATAAAACGTTAAGTGAGTTCTTTCAGTCGAGCTTTATGTTTAGTATGTGGACTCGTGGTATAAAGAGTTGAAAAATCAAAGGTTTTAATGTTGGTACAATGTTTTAATAATTGAGATTGTAGATTCACCAATAACTGGATTTTTCAGTATCCACATCTTTTTAACACCACTTCTTGAATATGCTGTTTCGGAATATTTCTGAAGTCCTCCTTTGATTACAGTGAGTTAGGCAGTAAGAACTTTAGAAAGGGGTTTAGTAGAACACTTGGAAGAACCTGCAATGTACTTTTCCTTATAAGGATTCTTGTAAAGCTTAGGAATCCAATATAAGGATAGAAAATTGATTAGAACCTATTTGTGGTTTTCCAGGATCTCCTGCTTCGTAAGCGTACTTAGTGTATATGTAGGATTTCCAAGTGAGTTATTTATCCCCAGTTCCTTAAGATGGTAGGGTGGTATGGGTGTCTTCCTCCATCTTGGATCGTAAAAAAACAGAACCAAAGGTCCAGATTTTCCATCAAGTTAGCGAAATTTGATGCAGGAATGCAGATATTTAATGTGAATTTTCATTTATAAGAATATAACTTATAAATATTAATATTTTTGCAAATGTTAACTATTTTTGGTTGTTTTTAGTTGTTGTTTTTTTTTAAATTACATTTTCAGGGGAAGTAACTCTAAAACAGTGCATTTTCTGAAGGATTCTACATGGAATTTTCCTATTTTGTATTTTAGCCGGAAAAAAAAACGTACGGTGGCCCTATCTTTTCTTTTGATATTCTCAAAGCAGTTTCTGAAAGCTATCTTGTCCTAAAGTATTTAACAATTTTATCATTTTGTTTAGTTTCTAATCACAAAAGGGTGTTTTTCCTGTATAATCCATACAAAATGTGTCAGTTTGTCCCGTCCTGTAGCTTGAGAAAATGCGCGGTGACCTATCATTGGTGGAATGTTTTGTCTTGTCGATCTGAGTGCACTGTATATTTCTTAGGAAATTACAACGTACCAACATGTGTCGCTTTAATTCTTATATATAAACAAGAAGATGAGGTATGATTGCCAATGAGACAATTCTCTACAAAAGACCAAATGACACAGAAATTTAAAACAACTATTGGTCATCGTACGGCCTTCAACAATGAGCAAATCCCATACCACATAGTTCGCTATAAAAGACCCCGAAATTACTAAAGTAAAACAATTCAAACGTTAAAACTAACTGCCTAATTTATGTACAAAAAGTAGAGATTCAAGTGCTTTGAAGTATATATTTGAAATTTGGCCTGATGATTTTTTCCAAATGCTTATCTTTGTTTGGAACCTCGCTTGCAAGTCAGTGACTGAGGTAATACTTTTGCATTTGTGTATGTCTGTTCAGTACTTGTACAACTATCTATGAAACAATGACCAAACTATTTCTGCTTTTAATCATTTAAAAACCTGATAAAAATGTTAAATGTCGATTCTCGAATACAAAAGGAATTCGCTGTTTGATGTAAATGTGTGTTAGTTCCTGTTTTATTTATTTAGAAGTAGTGATTTCAAATTCGATAAAGGGTTCCGAAAATTGTCTGTTGTTCGTCTTCTTTTTTTTGTCTTTTTTTTAATTTTTGGTTTAAAGAGTTCAAAGACAACACTTCCTATATATTGCAAAAAAATGTAATCACCCTTTTCCTTCTACGCAGCAAATGACAAAAAAGGCCCCTAAAGGCACTCATCGTTCAGGCGGAACTATATACACCTTCAACAATAAACATCTACATGTACCAGCATTAAAGACCAGCATATATTTCATGTTCAATTTTTTGTTTGTTGAACTTGTATTACTGATACTTTTTTTCTTTTTAAAGTTTTTATACTATAGCCAAGAACAGTTATTAAAACTCCCCATTCAAGGACAATAACTTGTATAAGTTTACTGAACATTTTGTTTATCTATACCTCATTTTTGGTGTCGCTTCTCAATCATCATGCCTCTGTGTCCTATAGGTAACATGCATAGTCGCATTTGTCATCCATTCTTATGATTATTCAGATTGAGTTATTTTGGGAGAAAAACGACAAAAAAAGAGTCCGGAAATGATTCCGTCATCAGACTGACTTTTAGTCATAGATAAGACTTCCTGTTTGAAACATGCACAAATACAACCAATCGTATGATAGATAACAAAAAAGAAAAATAGATAAGCCAATCAGAGCGTTCTCTTTATCATGGTGTTTAGATCGCAAGAACCACAATTATTATACCTCCTTAGAGGGGACAATGATTTTTCGCGTTTATCTACGATAATACTTCTTTAATATATAGAGAATCTCTGTATTCTGTCTACTGTTTTTTTTTAATGTTTACTATTCAAGGGGTCATACCAGTTGCATTCATATTAAAATAAGTAAAACATGTGACACAAGTACAACCAATCGTAGAGCGTTCTCCATATCATGGTGTTTAGGTCGCAAAAATCACAACTATCATATCCCTTAGAGAGGACAACTATTTTTCGCGTTTATCTACATGTAAACTACGATTATACAAATTTATACTACTATAATATATAGAGACTCCATGTATTTTGTCAGGGAATTTCTATATATAATTTATTATTAAAAGGGAAAATAGTGATTTGGCAAAAATGAAAGTAAGGTAGAGATTAGAGGGAGGCAGGACCTTTTTCGGGGTTTCGGGATCGGGTGTTTTTAAGCTCGGGATTTGGGGATTGATCATTACGGGATCCGGGAATATATATTTGTCGATTTCGGGATATGAATTTCTTTAAATTCTGCATCTCGGGATTTCATGGCTTTAAACCCGGCATTTCGGGATCAGGACCCCTCCGATCGACATCAAATTAGGCTTAGTCGGTATTAGTCATTTAAACATGATTCAAATCCTACCATTGGCATGTTAATAAGGCTCTAAAAAAGCACTGATGGATTGTCATAGAAGCATATTTTTTAGACTAATAATGGTCTATATATAAGCAGTTACATTTATTTCGTGTTTGAAACGGTGCAAAGTTTTAATTTGATTTGACTTTTACCAAACGAAGCATTGTAGCAAAGGAGAAGAATAATTGTGATCGTAGGCAAGAAACACGAATATAATTGAATTAACAGAAAGGAAACAAATATCGGACTTTGGAAAAAGGAAGATACCTTTTATGTAATTCTCAATACATAATATCTTTCACCAAAAAATCGTCCTACAACAGTTCACAAGCTGTATTTATGCCCGCGATTTCGCGGGTGTGTTCTAGTGTCAATAATGTGTACATCTTGTGAAGCAGATCTCTTCAACTTCTATAGTTTTGGCCCAAAACATTATTTTTTAACAAAAATCGTCATTAAAGGCAATATCTCCTATAAAGAATTAACAATTTTATCTTAGTTTACGTTTCTGAAGATCCCGTTCTTACTCATGCATTGATTTTGCTGTTTACACTTTTTAAAATTTTCTTTGTCCCCCAAAAATTCATTATAAAGCAGCGAAAACTCCTGTAAGGTATCAACTGAAAATTTCAGCTCTTTCGACCTATTTGTAGAACTTGTCTCATTCATCATTTTGCTGTTTGTTTTTCTTTATATTCTATGATCTACTATAGCATCACCGAAAATGTAATAAAAAGTTATAACATGCATTATAAACAGCGAATATCATTACATTCTGGACCAAATGTGTCCCTCTTCTTGTCGACTTGTTCCTTAATTCCAATGAGACCGATTTCATACAGACACTTCTTAGGATGTAAGAAATAAGTTTTTTACCTTTACTTTCCACTAAAAAGATGTTTTTCACTAAATAGTTCATTTGGTGACTACGTTAAACTAGAGAGTATCGTACAGTATATAACAATTACAGTAAAGTCTTATCTCATATCTTAAATTGACAATGATTGTCGGTTGAAAACAAAACTTTATGACAAAAGAGTTGATTTCAGCTTCCAAATTGTGAACTTTCCATTTATTTGTAGCAACATTTTATAAGCTCCTGCATACATAGGATATAACTTACAATTGATAAGATATTTCCGGTCTTGTATGTCCTTGATAGAGGATTGCTGCTAACAAGGAAGGTATTAAAACCAGAGTTCAAAACGACGAAGTCGTCAAATCAGACCTTCGTAAATTTTACGAAAAGCATCACTAGTTGGTTGACCATTATGGAATATCTGTTTCACAGATGATATCGGATATGTTCCTAATGTCATAACTACAAACTTGACCTACCAAATTAGACTATTTACCAGGTTTGTTATAACATGAGCAACATGTGGAGTAGGAGATCACCCACAGTTTTTTTATTGGGGTTAAGGTTGCTTAGTCTTTATGTTTCCATGTTGTGTCATGTGTACTATTGTTTTGAATACTAGTCTCTTTCTTTTTTAGGCCAGCCATGGCGTTTTCAGTTTATTTTCCATCTATGAGTTTGCATGAACGTTCCACTGGTATCTGTGGTCCCCTTCTTGTAAGCATTTCGGTAGATCATATATTTTTGAACAGTTTGTGATGATCTTTAAGGCAATTATATTCAACATACACTTTGTAATAGCAATATTGTAAAAATTTGTGAAAAAATATCTGCGTTTCAGATAATCAACTTATTTTACAAGGAACACTATATACAAATAGTGTACCTCTGCAGCAATTTCTGGATTTACCTTCAACAGGAACGCTAAAACCTTTACATTTGAAAGCCATTTGTAGCTTGCCAATCCTTCAATGTTAGAAGCTATTGGACTAAAAAGTCTAATAATTCTAAGGCCACGTGTGACTGAAGTAGTTTGAACCCTAGTTTCTTATTAATTTCTTAATCAGTTATGAACAGGGAATTGAAATAAGAATTTTATATATAGTAGATCATGCCAGTATGTATGTAGTTCGAGATTCCGCCAATATAGACGCACTCCTTGATTGACTGCAAGGGTACAGCGGATCCATGTACACCCCCTAAGGATTAATGGAGATGTGTCCTTTACAATATTAATATCCCACCACCAGAACAATCCCCACCCAACACCTGCCGAAGGGAGCATGTAGAACACCGGGAGGTCTGTTATTATGGTGGAAGAAGCTGATCTCCAGGTCAAAGTAGGGGACAACTTTGACCAACCTAGAACCCCAAAGTACCCATTCTTGTTTGAACTCCGGTCTGGGTCCCAGAGATTGTGTGTGAGAGGGTGAAAATTACCCTTCAGTTCTGATTTACTGATATTTTTAGCACCCGAGTGAGAATCTAACTCGGGACCATCAGCACTGTAGACATCTGTCTTAACTACTAGACCACAAACTCACACAGACTATTGAGAGACAATTAATGTTTCAAGGTCATTTATCCCAATTCCAAATTAAACAACAAATTGAAAGTCTATTTCTTTGTTTCATAAAACAAGAATGGCCTATGTAGATACAAGAATCTTGTCTCATGTAGGGATAAATCCTACTTTGTAAAAAATCAATCGGATTTAAACAAAAATTCTCTGAAATGAACATTATCAAGATGTTTTTTTCTACAAACTATCAGCATTCCTATGGGAACAAAATGTGCCCCTCTATTATTGACCGGTTCTTTATTCTTAGGAGACTGACTTCATACAGGGACTTCTTAAGAAGAAAGTAATGAAGGAATTGAAATAAGAATTTTATATATAGTATATAGATCATGTCATTATTAACCATGGACTATTGAGGAGATGATATCCTCTGGGACAAAGTCAACCAGGAGTGGTACCGATCAAGTACCAGTTAAAAAACCTTATAAATTTATCGTGTCCAAAGCTCCTTTCTGGATTTACATGAAGTTTTATTGGGAATGCTCAAACTTAACATTTGAAAGACATGTAGTGAATAATGCTGGAATGGAAATGCTAAATCACCAAAAGGACCTAAGCGAAATAGCTTAAAATTAGTCAAACACTGTCTGTGCCAGTTGTCCAAGAGTCAGTAAATGCTACCAATCATTAAGCATGCTTTGCTGATCAGTTTCACTGGGTTTTTATTCTGAATAACATTTGACAAAACTTGTCATTTCAGGGCAAAAATGGATCAATTTTACTTTCTCACATGTTAAAATATAAAATACAACACTTTCCAGCTTGGATAAATTTTTTGTTGTTGCCAAATTACTGTTCAAGATGGTCACAAGGTGAACCTTTATAACATAGAACACTAGAGGAATTACGCAACCAATGTCTTCTTCTAAAGAGAGTTTGAAAGGATTGAAACTTAACATGGTATTAATATTCTTTATCAGCTGTTTACCACATTTTGTAACTTTGTTACTGATTTGTTATGAAAAAAGACCACCAAAGGGAGACCTAGTTATAGGAATTACATAAAAGTGTCTTATGTCACCAATTGAATGAAATGAAATCAAATATGCATGAATTTTCCACGGGGGGGTCTCTTCCTATATAAAGGTATATACATATGTGCCGCTGGAATGGGTCCCTTTTTTGATCCGTCAAATATATCAATGGGGTGCAATTTTACCGAGGAAATATATCAATAGGTAGTAATTGACCGATTGTGATAAGATTGTATATGCATATAGGTACTATTTGTGCTGATAAATATATGAATGGGTTATGATTTCGCTGTGAAATATATGTATAGGTAGGGATTTCACAATTATTCAATATATGAATGGGGGGTGTTTTTAAAATCCCAGCTGCACACCTCTACCCAAAATCCCATGTTGAGACCACCCCGTGGAATTTTCCTTATGAGGTGTGAGCCATTTAGCGTTGTTACGTTGTGTGACAATTTGTTTTCTTATAGGTCTGCCAGTTTATTATAAAAATTATAATAGTGTCTTCTAAATAAAAGCTGAATGGATCGTAAGCCAAGGCTTTGTGTAAAAGGCCTTTTTTTTACCTAAATTGCTGACTTTCAATACATTGCTAGTTGGATGGCAAGTTGTCTCATTGGCACTCATACCACATCTTCTTATATATATATGGTTCGATTGAAATAATACCAATACCGATGCATTTTGAAACCTTATTCAAAGGGCAGGTTCTTGAGACAGCAGCATGTAATATTTCAAATGTTGGTTTTAATTTTGAAAACTTGAAATGATAAATCGGTTGAATGCAGTTCAATTCATAAGAAAGATTAGATTTTGGTCTGTAGTTTCCATTTTAATAAAATATAGTTTTTGCATTGTTTAATGCATCAATTGTAAACGAAAATATATGGCCAGGACACAGGATCCTTGGAGCCTCTAGTTTTGTAACAACATCACACTGTTCACACAGGCACAATTTATTGCTTTACAATTGAAAGGTATGTGCTTATCTTAAGTTAAACAAGAGGCTGTCACAACGACAGCAAACCGGATTTATTAGCATTTATTGGTGTCCTGCCAATATCACAAGAACCATAACTGATGAAAGGTGAAAGTGAAAATCGTCAATATCAAATTTGACCTCCATTTTGTCATCAGTATCAACATATTAAAATTTTAAAAGCTTAGGTTGAATGGTTCATGAGTAAATGCAACAACATGAATGGAAACGCCATTTTTCGATCTTTCAAGAACCATAACTTCTGAATGGTAAAAATCAAAATCAACATTATTGAACTTGACCTCCATTTTGTCATCAGTAACAAATATTAAAATTTGAAAAGCTTTGGTTGAACAGTTCATGCGTTAATGCACAGACACGACTGGAAATGCAATTTTTCAATCTTTTATGAACCATAACTCCTGAATGGTAAAAGTCAACATCGTCATTATTGAACTTGACCTTCATTTTGTTGTCAGTAACAACATATCAAAATTTGAAAAGCTTTGGTTGAACGATTCATGAGTAACTGCACGGACAACATTTGGTTGCTGCCCGCCCAACTACTTGCCGTACATCCCCAAATCAATAACCAACATTTTTGTCACAAAAATCCTGTTAAAAATCAAATTTCTTATACCCAAAGCAGGTGCTTACTTAGTGTTAAATTTTCATTCAAAATTCTATTGAGGCATTTTGGAAACACAATACCCAAGATACAATATCAAATCAGCAATTAACAATCTGTTTTGAGAAGTCAGGCTGTCAGTAAACTGTTTTCTCAAGTATATCAAATATCAAACTTTCTGATACAATGATTATGATAACAAGTCTGTGGAGATTCATCATTTATTAACTCTACTGGTAATAATAAAACAGTCGGAAAACAATTATTTAATGATTATTTACCTATTCATTTAGTTACAAATGATCACTGTGATGTTTATAAAGAAAAAAACCAACAATTTTAGCCTCTTAATCTTCATGATACATTTGATTTGATAATTCTTATGAAAACTTAATCATTTACATACAATTCTAATCTTTATTTCAAACACATATCCAGACCACTGTTATCCAATCATACTGACTTATAAAGCTGAAAACACTTATATATTAGACAAACAAATAGATTTACTCACAATTGCTCTTCATACCAGCACACTGGATCTACTTATTTAGAGATATATAGGTGTCTAGTAACAGCTTTGCAGTAAAATTCAGACATTTCCAAAGAACATGAGCCAAAAAATACACATCAAGGGAAGATAACTTTTGAACATTCTTAGAACAGAAGTTCATTTTCATTAAAATACATATACAGTAAAATAATTATCTATAAAAGCCAATTCATTTTAGCCAAGATATGTTTTAAAAAATCAAGTAAGTTTGAATATATGTTGTGTGTGTAAAACTAATAGACATTTTACTACAAATTTTCACAATAACTTTTCAAAAGAAGCACTACCACTTCTTGCATTTTAAAAGATGTGTCCCATATATATTTAAAATTGTGGAATTATTTGAGACTACAGAAAAACTCTTGATAAAGTAATATGTATTCAGATTACATGATACAGCTACTATATATACTGATATATATAGTTTGTGAAATAAAAAGTTCTTTATTTAGATGTGTACAGTCAGTAACATAAGCCTTGATAAAGTTAAGTATAAATGATAGTTCACAAATATCATCATATAATTTCAAACTTAATCATAGCCTTAATAAAAAAAACCACCACTCTGCAACATAATTGCTACCCTGACAATGTACATAGTACATATTGAAATGTTTCATTTATATTTACCAAATGGGATGTTTTGTGACAGAGAAATACACATTTAGTCATAAACAGAATTAACCATCATATATTCGTACAACTGTAAGCTTTCAACTCAAACACACATTTGCTATTTTCTTTCATACATCTAGCTCCTGGATCACCTTCATCTGATATCAATAAACATTGCTGAAAGACTGTAGCCATATTTTCCAATGAAATGATTTTGAAGTACAATGTAGTGATATCAATGACATTATCTTTTACTACTCTGGCTTAATCTTAAGTCTCTCTCTTTCACAAACTCCCTCTGTTCTGTTCTGTTTAAAAATGCCTGTCTTTCTAGGTATCTGTAAAATGAAAGATTAAAAATACCTCATTATTTTTATTTCAAATTTCTATTAAAGAGAATTTAAAATGTGTAATTAATTAAAAATTGTCATTACATCCCTACAACAACAAATACATTTATTCTAACATGGTTTATCATGTTTATGGTATATATACATTCTGTAGGTGCATGTCCCATGTCAGGATCCTGTGTAATTGAGGATTTATCGTTTGTTGCTGTGTATCAAAAACAAATTGTTTATTGTTTTTTCTTAAATCAGCTGTCAGTTTTCTTGTTTGAATTGTTTTTTTTTGTCACAACAAAGAAAGAAACGTTAACAAACAATGCTAAAATAAGGTATAAGCCCTTTTCATACATCATTTAAGACATACAAGTAAATTATCATTCAAATTCATCCAAAACTGTCTAAATACGTTATTGTAAATAGTTTAAGCATGTCACTACTTCAGTTTGCTCTGTCTTTTACGACAGTTTATTTATGGGAACGGCAAATGTTTGCCTCGACCTAGAGCGCTCCGATCCAAAAGAACTGCTGTATTTGTACTATTAGAATCGAAATAATTCATGGGGGCTATGAAGATATCGCTCAAGGTAAAATATTTGTCATAAAGGGCCAACCTGTGGTAAAATCACGATACATTCAAGCCCCCATGAATTATTTCTAAAATAAAATGTTATTTATTACTATATGTATAATGCACTTACCCTAGTTTTCCTTTGTTGTGTAACGTTAAATCCTCTTCAAGCTTATTATCTTTCTTAAACTGATCCCAATCTAACTTAGACTTATTCTAAAATAATACACAAGATTATAAAGTGATCTCTTACAATGATGTATCCTTGAAATATTTACACAAAGTCAATGTCGATATATGGAGGAAAAACACCTTCTTTGATTTACTTTAAAGATATCTCAGTTTGATTTTCACATCCTAAAATTACGAAATTTCATTTTCAAACATCAAAATATTTAAAATCAGATACACATTTATGCTATGGGAATGAAATATGATATGCACCTCACATTTGTATGTGAAACATCACCAAAATGGTATTCATATCACCATGCATTCAAGGAGATTGCAGTATTGACTCTTTAAATCCATAAGCATGACCTTAAATAGACGCCAGTTTAATGAATCTGAATATGGCTAAAATCAACATCCATTTTACTAAGTGCATATAACTTTCAAGGGAGTTGTGTAGATTTGACTTGTTTCTTCTCATCTATTCATACACAAATAAACACATAAAGCTAATGCTAGTTGCATGATAAACTTGGCACATCTTAAATGGTAATTTCACACCATTTATAAAATGGTCCATCAAAATACAATGTAATTGCAAATTCATAATCTTCAGTAGTCCAAATAATTATGACGTCTTGAAAGGCTATTATATTTTTTTTCTTTGACACCTTACTTCGTCTTAAAGTATAATAGCCTTTCACTACATCATAATTATTGGGACTAAATCTTCAGTAATTAAATTGATAATCAAAGGCAGTTGGAAACTTTGATTTCAAAACTAACAAGTATATAAAATACTTACCAATGTACTGATTTTCTGTTTTTTATTTATTTTATCTAAAACACTTCCCAATCCTCCAGGTCTTTTAATTCCACTGAAAAAGTATGATAAGTAATGTTTACATTTACTTTGAAAACAAGAATTGACAAGATGCAAAAAAATGTGTCTAAAGCAAACCCTGAGAGAAATGGAAACCTTTATAAACAGAACTCTTGTATCAGGACATACTGTGAATATGTGTATAATCTGAACATTTTCTTTAGTTTTAAAGATTCAGTTTGAGCAGGTCTGACCGAGACAAATGGTAAAAATCCATACAAATACCATGACAAAAATAGATGCATATATCGCTGCAATTAACAATAAAATGGTATTAACAACTTTTTCTTCTTTTTTTCCCAAATTGTATACCTTTTTTTTTTTATGTAAACTTACATGGCAGACAATCCAGGGGAAGCCATTGATGCCCCTACTGATTCTTGCTTCTTTAGTTCTGATTGAGCTTCTTTGGAATTCTGATCAACTTCTTTTGTTACTCTAAGAAAATAGATAGGTTACAATAAAAACATGTATACCAGTATGTATATTATATTGATTCTAAATGTATACTGCTAGTTTGAAACATCAACATTAACATGGCAAAGACCTTCTACTTCAGTGGAAACATGAGAATTTTTGGCAGTCAGTAATTCAAATAGTATTCAAACCATGAGCTGTTTTCATAAATTTATCAAAGATCTATCTGTGAGAGTCCTATGGATTCATTATTTTTTTAAGCCAATTTTTGTGGATTGATTGGAAATTTTCATTTTTTGTGAATATTGAATTTCATGGTTTTGTAAAATCTGCATACAAGCTCATAAGAATGTGTACTTTATGAAAATTTGTACCTACAAAATCCACAAAAAAAAACCCAGTCTCGTGTGTTTCCCTTAAATAATAATGAATCCATAACAACTTTGTGTCTGTATAAAGGGTAGTAATTTCTTAAATAAAAATTATATCATGGGAGACAACTCCATCTAATCTATAAAATTAACAAAAAATTAGCTTTCATTTCATTTTCAGAACCTAAATTGTAACCTACAGGAGTATTTCTTTCAAAAACAATAGAGCATATTTAAATGAAGATCTCATTTTACATTGATGTTTCATGAAGGGAGAAAATTCAGAAGGGGTGATACATTGACTTAATTCTTATTTGTTATTTACAAAATAAATTGTATCATGGGAGACAACTCCACACACTTTTAAAAAATAACTGACTTTATTAAATAGGTTTACAATCAACCTAATTAATAGTCAGTTATTTGATTTAAGTGTGTGGAGTTGTCTCCCATGTTACAATTATCTAAAAAAAAAAGTTTTACAGCATTTAAAACCTATTTAATCAATTGTAAATTACTGCAATTCATTGTTTTCCTTTGAGGGATTTTGAAAAAAATTCAAAGATATTTCATGATATAACACAAAACAATTTCACTAGGAAGACAAACATTTTGAAATTTAAGAATAAAAAATTCCAAATTTGAAAACATGTTACCAAGGTAACAGAATGATGCAGCTGGGATAAAAAATAATGTTTAGATATCAGACACAAGAAAATCCACAGTTCAACATTATTTTAGAAACAGTGATATAATTAATAATACAGTCTAAACAATCTCAAAATGATATTGTCTGGTGCTGATTACCAACTTACTTTACAATTTCTCCTGCAAAATCATATTCTTTGGTGATAGTTATCTTTTTATTTGTAGTTGTACTATCTGAGGCCTTTACTTCAGTTTTTTGTGGCTGACTGAAAACAGAAATTATCAAGATATTATAAGTTACTGGTATTTAGTGTTTCTAATTGTCATTAAACATGTTGTTCATGTACTAAATCTTTCAGTCTTTGCAACTTTGATGATTATTACAGAAAAGCTTGTTAAAGATAATATTTAAAATACCAATATATTCATATATTCATTTGATTCATTTATTAAATAAGTGCAGAATTTATGAATAAGGATAAAACATTCATAAACTGTATTAAAAAAAAACTATCCATTTATTATGTCAACTCAATTTTTAACACAACTTTCAGCAATTTTTTCCATTTTACACAATACATCCAGATTCAAAAACATTTTATTGACAATTCCTAAAAACAGTTTATATAAATATTATTGTTACATCTGAAGCTCATCTTGAAAAAAATTGATATGTCCTCAATGTTAATCTTCTTAAACCACTTGAATACTGGGATTAAAAAAACTATATTCACAACATTTATCTACATTCATCATGTTCATATACCTTAGACCCAGAAGGACCTGGTGATGTTACACTAGGACTGGGAGATTCTTTTTTGGGTCTGGTCCCAACATCTGACATAAAACTAGACCACAAATCATCAGCTTTTTTCTTTTCTTGTTCCTCCTTTCTTAGTTTCTGTTCTTCTTTGATGTTTTCTTCTAATTCTTTTTTTGCTTTAATTTCTTCCTCTGTTTCAGCTTTATTGACTACTTCACCCTCAAGTTTAATCCCTCCTTTTCTTTTTCTACAGAATAACAAAAGTTTAATGCTAAAAAGTATATAGAATTATACTGTACTCCTCAACATAGATTATCTTTTATTATTGCTTTCAAACTATTCCCATGTAGAAAAACAAATTGGAAACAGAAAATACAAAAAAAAACATAAAGCAGATTATTACATTTTTTTTATTAATTGCAAATGTTCTTTATTTAAACAGTATGACAATTTTAACAATCATATATTTTCTTATATATCATCTAGATCAGAACAAGCTTTTTACCATACCATGGTATGTAATCTGATTATAATATTTAAACTTTGCATTCCTATTTACGTATATTAGAAAAATTCTATAACACTCAAACATTACATATATGAAAATGCCTTATTATGTGTTGTATAATACATGTAATAGTGACCTGTCTTTTTACCCTTCATTTGACCCATCAATTCTAATTTTAATTTTAAGTTAAGGACTATATGTCTGCCATAACAAATCTAATCCTTTATCCTTTCCACTCATCTTTGCAAGAGAGGCTAGTGTTTAACAGCTTCATATGGTACCTCTGTATTAAGATATCAGGCTTTTAACAGATTGTACCTCTGTAAGATATCAGGCTTTTTCTTTCGTTTTCTCTTCCCACTTGTTTTAACATCCTCTCCACCTTCTGCCTTCAGTAAATCTAAATCCTCCTCATCACCTGAGCATTCTTCTTCACTTACAGCCTCGCCATCTGTAAAACAGGGCATGTTTAGAAATAAAATAATGAAACTATTTAAACTTAAAACTATTTTTCAACACATTGATCATGGTGATATGAAAATAACACCACCTTGTCAGATTTGCTCTAAATGCTTTGCTTTCAAAGTTATAAGCCAAACCTACATTTTACCTCGATGTTATATTTATAGCCATGATGGCCATCTTGGTTGGTTGGCCCTGTCACTGGACACATTTTTTAAACTCAATACCATAATATTGAATGTTGCTAAGTTTGGTTAAGTTTGACCCAGTAGTTTAAGAGGAGAAGATTTTTGTAAAGGATTACAAAAACTTGCAAAAATTTGGTAAAAAATTACTATAAAAGGCAATAACTGCTTAAGGGGTCAACTGACCAAAATACTTATTTGTAGATCTTACTTAGCTGAACATTATTGCTGTTTACAGTTTAGGCCTAAAAAAAAAAAGGATATGTGTTTCCGAAACATCATTTTGAAAAATAGGGTCGGTAGATCGGAATTTTTTATTTTTTTTTTATTTTTTTTGACATCGTAAATGAATTTGGGGAAATTAGCATGGTTTTTCCAAGATCCAGATCCGTAATAAGTTTCAAAAACCGGAAGTGTGCCATTTGAAATGTTTTTGGATTTTAACCTATTTGGAATACCTTTTGACATTAATAAAATGTTTTACCAGCTTTCTATGCAAGTTGAAGCAAAAGAGAAAAAATATTATGTCATCTATCAGAAGCCTGTGTCAAAAACAAGGTCGGTTGATACAATTTTTTTTTTTTTTTGAAGATCCAATAAAAACGTTGGGGACGGGGCTAAAAAACCGGGTCGGTCGGGTTACCAGAAACTCGCATCTTTTTTTTCTTGGCCTGATCTCTATCTATAATAATAATAATAATACTATTACATGAAATACAAATTATTATTTATTATTTGCTATTCTCTTCACTAAACATGCTTAATTCACAAAATCAGGAAATATTTTTGTGCATCTTTCATGTTTCCTTCCTGATCATATGACAGTTTTTTTTAAAATCAGTTGCAGGCAAGTGTAGCCTTTGAAGGCTAAATTGGCTATGCTTCACCGCTGGTGGCCAGTGATATTGTTTGCCTTAAATTAGTGGAGAATAAAGGCTTTTTCCCCTGGAGAAGAATCCCAATTTGAAAAAAAAATGGCTTAAAATTATTCCCAAAAAGACAACTTTTATCCCAAACAGTGCAGTTTCAGTAGTAATTGTGCATGAATAAATACATAAAAACACTCATTTAACATTTTCTTGCCTAAAATGACTATATCGTGCACATTTTAGGGTCTTTTTATGTATCATCACTGACAAAATGGGATCTAATTTTAAAGCAGGGTTTGACAAAATGAAATTCATGGTTTATTTTAAATTTCCCAATTTGATAAAAATGACGCATATTTTCCCAATAAAAAAGGGTAGAGGAAGTTTTGAAAAAAGCAAACAATATCACTGGTGGCTACGAGCAGACACTGCCATTTTAAAATTAAAATATAGAAAGGATGGCCACCGAGTCACATACACTTCATTGCTAATCCCGGCTGACCCAGCCTCTTAAACTTTTGACGCATCCAATAATCACTTTTCCATTGTGGCTTCAGATATTTGTTTTATGACATCAAAATTTAACGGGAACCTGTGTGATATCCAGTTATGGCGGACAAATAGCGATTAGGTGTAAGCTGCGAAAGGTAACATAGTTTAGGGTGTGAATGTGTTAAGGGAGCTCACTGACAGTAACACGTTTTTACCGAATTCGCAGATTTTTAGACCTGAGCCATGGTGTGTGCATTGTTACATTCATGTAAAATGTGACACAAAGATATGTTTGCTTTGTCATAATTTTTGTCACATTTCTTTTTTTCGGGGAAAATGTTTTGTTGGAAGAAAGTATATATAATGAGTTAAAACACCTGAAGGAACATAATCTTCATCGCTTCCTGAGCTGTAATCTTCTTCGTCTGACATTTTTATATTTTACAACCTCGCACAAATAATTCAGATTATTACCGGAAGTGTTATCTCTTACTGTAAAGTGTTCATTTTTTAAAACAATTTTATTTCTAGTACATTTAAAAAGTATGTTGTTTTTGAAACTATTGTAGATCTACTCTAAACTATTGATTCTATTTTTATAAGGCGGAAAGTTTCCAATATATACACGAGCGCAAATAAGAAAATTATTGTACCGAAAAATGACCACTTTATAGTCAATCTGTTTAATTTGACAACAACTTTCTGACTTTGAACAGGTTTTTCAGATTGTACCATATATCAAGAGGTTTAATGGGAAAGGTTAAGTTTTTTAAATTATCAAAAAATTACCTCACACCATCAATATGAAATAAGTGTTAACAGTAATCAAAAACAACCACAGTTACAATAGACAATAGACAATATTTTATTCCCACAAACACATTTACATTAAACAGGTTGGGAACAAACCCTCTTTATGGTGATTATACCTGTATAGAGGAATAAACCTTCTATAGAGGGATAAATTTATCCGTCTATAGAGGGGTATTTTTGTTTAGACTGGATTTAAATCAAAACAGGGCAGAATGGCATTCTCTACTTATTATGGCAGTAGCCTGCAACAGTTGTTGCACCAATTGATGTACTTAGTTTAATATGCACATGCCCAGTTTGGTGCTTATCTGGCTTTCGAGACGCGACGGCCATACTTCCATGACGGCCCTAGGATGTGTCGGCCATACCGTCATATCGTCCATGGGACATATCGGCCACACATTGTGAGACGTATCGTCCACACTTTTATTTTTTTTTTATTGAGTTTATTACATAAAATATAATACGAAAAATAAGTATTTGTTCATAATAATAACATAAATATGATTGTGTAGTACTTTTTTTCTGTACAGAAGATCTTATTTATTCTTGTAAGAGTTATCTTTGCTTGATCATCATCGCTCGTGTTTACAATTTGTTGAGGCCATATTATGTAAGTATATTGATTATTTCTTCATTATCAGTTGTAAACATTTTTCGCAGAATCATTTTTTATTGTAATGTGATATAAAGGCATCATATTTTATATGAAGTTTAAGCTGTAGGAATGTTGACTGTCGCTATCAATGACGATAGATGAATACAAGCACATGTTACAGATCTTATTATATACGTAAAAAATATATATTATTCTTAACTATAAAAATCTTCTCAATCTCAGTCTTGGTGAAATTAAAAACAGGACTCAGTGTAAAGGTTAACTCTAAGGAAGGCAATTCATCAAGTTCGAGTTATATTTGTCATGATCATCAGACACATTGTTTAATAATTCTGATTTTTTTTCTTTCTTATAGTTTAGAGTCATTCTATTTGCTGAACATCTTTCCAAGACAGAGACTGCTGCAGAATTTTCCAATAACATAACAAATAACCCGTAAAATCTGACCATTGCTGACAGGAATGTGCACCCAATTGGCTAATTACATGATAAAAGATGACCAGTTTCATTTTTATCATACTGAATGTTCTTAAAATTGATTTTGTTCATTGTGTTGAATTGTGTTGAAAACTATTTGTTGACAATTTAAATGTTCCCAATTTCGTGCATTTGTTGATGGATAATTGTATTATGGGCAATCATACCAATATACTCTAGTATAAGAAACAAAAAGATGATATTTTTTTTAATATATTTTATTTATTCATTCAGTCATACAGATAAACCTTACATCATACATACAACATACACAAACCATTCATATATACATTTCGTTCATACATGTAGGAAATTCATCTTGTATACATTTTTTAAATTAACAATCTCATACGTTTTCTCTCATATGCTCTTGTCACTCATTCATTTATTCCACTGCATACACCTTTCTCCCAATATTCAAACATTTATATTCACACTCACACATATAACCTATATCATAAAGCACTAAAATACGTAAACATGCAGTTATAAAAGTCACAACATAAACATGCAGTTATAAAAGTCGCAACTGAAACAAAAGCACTAAACATACCAAAATGCACTATATTAAAGTTACTATTTTAACAAAGCACTAGTATACACATAATAAGCACAATCAATATGTTCATCAAGTCACTACAATTAACACTTAATCAGACTCGTAGTCAGAATCTTCAGAGTCGGACTCTGGGAGGGTGTCTGGTTGAGGAACAGGTGGTGCATACAGATGGCCTACGGATGATGGTGGTGCTTCTAATACTTCTGGAGCCTAAACGAAAAATATATGTATAAAAAGTCGTGAAACAAAATATAATTGTATATATTTACACAAAAAAAAAGTAAAGAAAAAACGTCAAATATATTATATGTCAAAATATATAAATTCACATTAATATTTGTAACATTGTTTGATAATTGGCAATCACATAAACTAATTAAATGATTAATACCTCCGTAATTTGTTTACTTTGCATTAAACAGAGACACGCGCCCAATGATTGGATTAATATGATTTATGATCGGTCTTTTATAGGTAATCATACATTATCAAAAATAACGGTTTGAGAACTTTGGCATATCAGCACTTATTCGGACTAATAGTCAACCACAAAAAATGAAACATTTATGTTGAATACGATTTCTCTTCTAATACAAAATAATAAAGAAACGATAAGAAATTAAACAATTCTGTCGAACACACAACATTTAAAGAAATAATACAACATATATTTCTTTACAGTCAAGTAATATTAATAAACTGATAAAAAGATTAAAGGCCGTAGTGAGGTGACCTATAGTTGTTAATTTCTGTATCATTTTGACTCTGATGGATAGTTTTCTCATTGGGAATCATACCGCAATCATACCACATCTTCTTTTTATATCTATTAATTGATACCTATTGTCCATTTATTGGACAATGGTGTAATGCAAATAACACTTAAGATTTAATTCTTATCAGGGAAGGGTCGTAACCCAAATTAAAGTAAAACAAAATGTATCAAATATGACCGAAAGTACGAAATATGATTCAAAGGAAAAACTAAATTAATAATTTTGTAAATACCTGTATTGCAAAGCCTGTGTTGCCATTTATCACAATCTTCACATTGGAGAGCATGTTGTCTTGGTCGGACTTGCTGGTCACATAGCACACAAGGGTACGACATTTTTTTTTTTTTTTTTTTTTTTTTTTCTTCTTTTTTTTTCTTCTCTTTTTTCTTTTTTTTTTTTTTTATAGCACTCAGATTGTTGTTGACTTTATAGAAAAAATAACGATCATATGTAAAACAATAGCACACAATTTAACAAAACAAAATATAAAAAGTAGCAGGTTATAAAAGATTTGAGTTTAGTTTAGCTGTGCATACATATGCTAAGAAGGAAGTCAAAGGATAGAGTCAAAAATAGATTACAACTTAAATGTAATAAAATTCCTATAGCAAAAACACATTTCAAACATCATTTCAATCACCTATATTAAGGTCGATCCTGATGTTGTTTTTTTTTGTCAACTTTCTCATCATTGTGCTTTTTTTTTTAATTTAAATTTTACAAGGGTACGACATGATGAACAGCAATTTCCCAAATGAGTGCCACCGACATTTCTGGTTACTTTTATAAAGTAAGGTCGGTACATCAAAAAGACTGCTCAAACAGCTTGAATGTATTTTTACAAGAATTTCACTACCAAATGTATGTTTTCACTCCGCTTGAACTCAGCTTGGGAGTTGTGTTTTTATAGTGATCTTGAATTGTATTTCCTTTACAATTTCTTGACAAAAGCATAACTAATACTTGTGTTCATCAAAGAAGTAATAATAAGCAATCAACAATCTTCTTAAATTTCCAACTTAATCATTACTTGATTACAGCTGATTACCTTGTTTTATATTTCAAAACTTAACTCATTGTTTCAATTATGACAGAAATTAGTTTCCCATTCGGATATAGTCATTAATATTTGTTCATTTTGTTCTATTTGCTATACGCAAGATATCAAACAATCATTTAGAAAACAAATTAATATGATATTTTAATATTTTATTAGATTAAACACATTCATTTACGATAAATATATAATGAGTGAACAAATGATATAACAAAAATTAAATGAAATATGTAAAAAATGTAAAATATAGTTTATTTAAAAGTTATAATAACCATCTATAAGTATCAAAATAATTCATCTATAACATCTAAAAAAAAAAAAAAAACCATGGACGATACGTCTTTACAAAGTATGGCCGTTTTTGTACTATGGCCGTTTCATCTTTTCGGGGTATGGCCGTTTCATCCTATGGCCGTCATGGTAGTATGGCCGTTACGTCCTGCATCGCTTATCTGACTAAATATAAAATCTATTGTTCACCATGATTGAAAGCTGTGATGATCAGGTAAATTCTACTCACTTATGCCTCACTGAACAGAATTTCTATTGTTAGATTTAACATGAAATTTAAAGGTCAACTATTCCTTTTGATGTTGATCAGGTGTTCAGATAGGTATACAATAGATTTCAGGTTTTGTCACTTTAGCAGAAAACGGGTTATCCCAATTTTTAGTAAAGTGCATATGTTGATGCACATACTGCTAGAGATTATGTCCAATATAATTAGAAATGCCATTCTGCCCTCAATTGCTTTAAATCCAGTTCAAACAGAAATACCCCTCTATAGAGGGATAATTTTATCCCTCTAAAGAAGGATTATCCCTCTATACAGGTATAATCACCATCCAGGGGGTTTGTTCCCAACCTGTTAAATGGTTATGGCATATAAAATTAAGACAATAAACTTACAATAGTTAAATTGATTACAATTATATTAGAGTGACAGTGGTATTCACAGCAAAGAAGAAAAAAGGCTATAAATATCAACAGTTAACACATTATTAATGTTCATGAACAATTGAAAAAAGAACACAAACAAAAATTAGGTTGGCATTGCATATTAAAAGAAATACAAGTTATACAGATGTTCTTAATAAAAGACAATCATTAATATACTTTATGGTGATTTTTATAATGACTGGTAGACTGCTATTTAAAAGTACAGTCAAATGCTTAAGTGTTATAGTGGACTGCAATTTAATAAAATTGAAATTAAGATTTTTATTAATATTTTGTATATAGGTATCCCTTAATGATGTATAGCATGGACAGATTGAGAAGAAATGGTATTCATCCTCAATTTCTTGTCTGTTACAGGATAAGCAAATGCGTTTACTTCTTTCAATGTTGGTATAACGCCCTCTTTCAATTGCTAGGGAATGTGCACTTAGTTTAAATTTACTGAAAACTGATCGGTCAGTTTTGAATTTACATATATCAATATATGGGGGCCTTTTTCTAATTCTTTTAGTATGACAAAAGAAATTTAATTTTTCACATTTATTGATAGAACAATTTATAATTTGATAAGCCTGGTCATAGATTCTTTGTTGGATACTATTTATGTGATATTTTAAATTAAAAGTATCAAAAGTGAGATGACCAAAACCTAATTTATTTAACCAGTCTTTTACAATGTTAACCCATTTACTTGTTTTCTCTACATTATTATATATTTTATAGACTAAAGTGTTAGGCGAGTTTACAATATGGTTTAGAAATTTTATAGCTGAAAGCTGAATTTTAAAGTACAAAGGGATTCTGTTTGTCTCAGTTAAACAGGCTACATTTGTTGTTTTGCACTGTACACCTAAAATTTCTTTAATAAATTTAATATGTAAATGTTCAAATGGATCTGAATCTTTGAACACTTGGCTTACACCCCAAACTTCACTTCCATAAAGAGTTATTGGAACAACTTAAGTATCAAATAATTTTTCAAGCATACTGCAGGAATTATCTAAAGAGACTGTTTTTTTAATTTTAAACCAAGCCTTTCTCCCTTTTTCCATAAGATTTTTTTTTGAATGACTTAAACTTCCTGAACAATTTATAGTTATTCCAAGGTAACAAATAGATTTAACAGTCTCAAGATGTTCTTTTTCTACTTTAAAATAATTACAGTGAATTTTCCATTAGAATTGAATATTATAATTTTTGATTTTTGTTTGTTAACATCAAGTTTCCATAGGGAACAAAATTTAGTTAACCCATTTAGTGCATTTTGTAGCCCTTCTTGGGTTTCAGATAATAAAATAATGTCATCTGCATATAATAATGATGTTAATTTAACATCTCCTATAATAATTGGTTGAGTGTTTGCATGATCAAGGTCATTTACAAGGCCATTTATATAAATATTAAACAAAGTGGGGCTAAGTACATCCCCTTGTTTTACTCCACAATTTGATATAAATTCATGGCTCATACCATTTTGAAATTTAATTCTGCATTTGTTGTCATTATACATTGATTGGATGACATTAAAAAGCTTGCCTGGAAGTCTGTTTAGGAGTAGAATGTAGAATAAACCCTCCCTCCAGACAGTATCAAAGGCTTTTCGCAGATCTATAAATGCTGCAAAAATTTTCTTTTTTTTAGTTTTATATTTGTCTACAATAGACTTTAATGAGAAGATATGATCTGCTGTTCTAGCTTTTTCTTTGAAGCCAATCTGATTTTCACTTATCAAATTATTAGTGTTAATAAACTTCATTAGTCTAGTGTGTATAATTTTATTGAATAATTTTCCCAAATTAGAAGTCAATGAGATACCTCTATAATTAGAGGGGTCAGATTTGTTCCCCTTTTTATGAATTAAAGTAATCAGACTTTTGTTCCATAATTTTGGGAAGCTACCTTTCATAAATACTAGGTTGAAAAGTTTTAATAGGGGTTCTAATAATACTGGCATACCGCATTTAATCATTTCATTAGAAATTAAGTCTTCAACTGATGATTTACCATTTTTAAGTGTTTTAACTGCATTTAAAATTTCAGCTGGCTGGATTTGTTTATTAAATTCGTTGTCAGAGTTGCATGTATTTAGTGTCTTTTTTAAGGCTGTTAATTTTTCAATAATTATGTCATGGAATTTATTGTTTTGGATGTTAGAAGTACTGTTCATTTTTTTAAAGTAGTTTATAAATAATTCTTGATCAAAATGGTTTTCCTCTTTTATTTCTGAAAGAGAACTTAATTTGTTAGGTAAATTCCAAAATATCTTTAGGTCTTTTTTCATATTTATTGAAATTTGGTCACAGATTTGACTCT
This sequence comes from Mytilus edulis, assembly GCA_019925275.1. Classification (NCBI taxonomy): domain Eukaryota; kingdom Metazoa; phylum Mollusca; class Bivalvia; order Mytilida; family Mytilidae; genus Mytilus; species Mytilus edulis. The sequence continues at coordinate 2,341,699 of CM034352.1, forward strand.
TGTAATTTCTTTCTTCTTGTTTACACCTTCTTCTTAATTTAGATTTGAATGAGTAAAATGATTTTCTATAGGATCCGTTGTCTGGAAACTTATTTACAAGTAAACAGTACTTTTTAACTGTAGTATGGAGGTCATGACAAGAGTCTGAGAACCATGGTTTTTTACTTTTCTTAATAGGCCTATTCATGATTTTCTTTTGAACAAATTTACATTACAAGACAAATTACATACAATTTTAGTGACAAATTAAATAATGTCCTCTCAATCTGATCAATATACATGTACATGTGTATTAGCTTCAGGTCTTATAATAAAATATTTACTTCATTGACACTGTGAATATGTGAAAATGTGTCTGAATTTTAATCCCACGCAGGGCAGATGTGCTTGTCACCAATGATTGTCAGTTTTCCTACCGAAGGTACTAAGGTGGTTCTCTATCTCTGGGCACTCTGGCTTACTCCATCTCTAAAGTAGAGATAAATACTATGACTGTATACATCTAGCTCGGAGCCTCCTATATATTTGTAGCTCAATTCTGAAATAAAGAATTTATATATTTATTGAAATATGTAGTAGCCATATACATTAACACAATATTTCAATAATTATGTTATCTTACTCCAACTTCAAATAATTACTAGCCATTTACGGATAACACGAATGAACGAATAACAAAGTTATTATCTGAATAACATAAGGTCATAAAGATCTTTTTATATTTTATGTGCAGATCGAACATGGTGGCCGTTGTGATTTCCCTGGTCATCATATTATTGGATGTACATGCTTAATTTAAAAAGATTTTATGATCTTATCTGTTTTCTGTAAATCATAAATTTATAAGTTATAAGATACATCGAAAATATACTATTATTCAATGATTAATGTTTAAAAGTCACCAATCTGTGCCTCGGGGTGCGGAAGTTTATTGCTGCATTGAAGACCTATATTGGTGACCTTCTGCTGTTGTCTGTTCTATGGTTGGGTTGTTGTCTCTTTGACACATTCCCCATTTCCATTATCCATTTTAATATTAAAATTTCAAGTGTTAATCAGTCATAACAAGTGTTATTCGGATATTAACCATGTTAACAGTGTATACAGATATTAACAGTGTTATTCAGTCATTCAAGGTACCGACCAATTACTAGACACATTGTAGGTCTATTTCCTTGAAAATGTATGTATCATGTGTAACAGCATTGTTTATGATTTTCCCTACCTAAAATGTCTTTGAACATAATCGGGTAATATGAAGCAAACCTTATTGTTTTCTTCTTAGACACCAGAATCATTGGATTATAACTTATATTTTCTAGGTAAACCATGTCGTCTGGATCGCAGGATGAGTTTACTCCACCATTTAATATATTTGATATGTTAGGTCTTACTCCTGGAGAATCAGCTAAAAGTTTTGCAGGTAAGTTTTATGTTAGGTCTTACCCCTGGAGAATCAGCTAAAAGTTTTGCAGGTAAGTTTTATGTTAGGTCTTACCCCTGTAGAATCAGCTAAAAGTTTTGCAGGTAAGTTTTATGTTAGGTCTTACCCCTGGAGAATCAGCTAAAAGTTTTGCAGGTAAGTTTTATGTTAGGTCTTACCCTGGAGAATCAGCTAAAAGTTTTGCAGGTAAGTTTTATGTTAGGTCTTACCCCTGTAGAATCAGCTAAAAGTTTTGCAGGTAAGTTTTATGTTAGGTCTTACTCCTGTAGAATCAGCTAAAAGTTTTGCAGGTAAGTTCTATGTTAGGTCTTACCCCTGTAGAATCAGCTAAGAGTTTTGCAGGTATGTTTTATTGATATAAATAAGAATATGTATTGGTTATTTCTTAGAATTCCATTTATTTTTTTGTTTATGTATGTCTGATTTACATTTTTTTCTTATCTACTTTTAAGGGCATACGATACAGTAGAGATCCCTCGTTGATTTTTTCTTAAAATTTTGATAGAAGGTCAATTTCAATGTGTACTTTTCAAATATGCAAAGAAAAAATTACCTTCATGACTTACTTTTTGAGATAAATTGGTTTAAAATTTGCATATTTGGAAGAAAATCCCTGAAATTTCATAAATTATGACTTTTAAAGAAAGTAACGATACTTTTGAACAAAAAGTCATAACTTCACCGGGTTTTTTGTTAAATATTCCCTTGATCCATGGCATCAACATGCTGAAATAAGTTTAAGCTTAAATTAAATCATCATATTCCGGATTTAGAGTGCTATATCCGATATAAAGAAATTGACCATATTTTTGCGTCTTTTCGGAAGTGCAGAAAAAATTTGATCGTTGATTTTTTCCTGAAATTTTGGCGTAGTATTCTTGAAACAGTACTTGATTGATTGCAAAAGAAAAATAATGGGGTCCATGTGCTTGTTTTTTCAATAAAAGCCATAAACCTTAATTTTTTACGACGTCTGTCAATATGGCGCTAAATAACGTTAAATTAAGTTTTAATCGCAACAACGTTGTGTAATCATTCCCGCCCTACATGAGTTCACTGTTAAGTATATGCAGGTGTTTTTCAAAGCGTTGATACTTATCATAAAAATTTATTAGATGGTTTATCATAAAATTGAAAAACATTTGTTCTAAATATTTACGAAACGAAATTTGGACAGGATCCTTTTCATAATAAAAATTTTTTTTTTTTTTTTATTGTGTCGTGAAAACTGAAAATGAGGTCTTGCAGGACCAGGTAAATCACAAAAAAATGAGAATTTCTAACGTACAAAGTGTAAGCGGGATACGGGAATCTGACAAAACAATAATCCGGGATCGGAACACACCCCCCCCCCCCCCCCCAATGAAACCCCCTTGAAAACACTTTGTTCGTCTGTCTGATAGTCTAACTAAACGACGAGTTTTAACGTGTTTACACTTTCTGATCTGTCTGTCTGCAATTAATAGTGTACATTTGTTGATACTTCTATTTTTATCTCTCAACACATTGAAGTACAATAGGGACATGCAAATAGTAAGACATGGTATGATTACCTATGAATCAAATCTTAACCAGAGACCAAATGGCTAAACGACTATTGGACATCGGATTGCCTTCAACAATGAGTAAAACCCATACCGCATAGTAAGCTATGAAAGGCCCCCTACATGACAAATGCAAAACAACTCAAACGGGAAACTTACGGTCTGATTTAAGTACAAAACAATGAACAATGAACAAAATAAAAATAACATTTGGATGTCATAAATGTGCAATTAAATATTTGCCACTGGACGTTAAGCAGGTATCAATACTCATAATTAGCTATTGCAGGTAGTTTTTTTCCGAATTGTGTTTTTGGTAAAATGTTTTTCAGCATGTTACAGTTTAAGCAACGAATAGTAAGATAGACCCCAATTCCTTGCAATTTTTCTTTCTCTACGCTGAGCAGATTCCGCTGGGCCGAAATGTTTTGGCAGTTATTCAGTGCCAGACTAAACAGCTCCACAATTCTTTTCCCGTCTTTCCATGTTATACTGTCAGTACTCTCTTCTGTGTCTATTAACATTTTTTCAATTTCGTCATGCAAAATTGTATTTGATTTATTTTTGTACATCTCAAGTATTTCCTTTAATCTCACTGCTTTTCGGCGGAATCATCTGTCGTTGAGAAACGGCATGGCCACTTTTTTAGCAGGTCCTTTTTTGAAATTCGCACAATCGAAATTAATGACGTCAGTGAAAATTCCGCCAAATTTATTCTTCTTTTAAAGTGTTGTCGCGAAATGTTAACGTTTTTATTAGAAACATCGCGAAATTACAACGTTCTGGTTACCAACGTCGCGAAAACAACACAAACAGTTTTGAAAACGTTATTATCTGCCCCTGCTACTGTATCGTATTCCCTTAAGCAAGTTCTTGTAATGAAATATTTCAAAAAATATTTAGGTCAAAATATATACTAATAGACATTTAGGTGCTTTTAAACTTTCATTGCCTGTTGTTTCTTATTAGTTTTCAATTTCTTATTACATGAAAAAAAGTAAACAATTGATGGCCAGCTCTTTCATTTGTATATACATGCTTAAAAAAATTATATTTTATTTTAGAAATCTGGTACCAGGTATTCTTATGGGCCTTATTCACCTCCATCTTTGTTCATGCCATAGCAGCCATTTTAGCCTTTGTACGCTTGAGAAAACATAAGATTGGACGATGGATGTCACTGGTCATTATAGTGATGGGAGTTTTGTGTCCATTAACAGGTGGTGTTATTACAAGTAGGTATTCTCCAGTCTCTTGTTGACATAATCCTTCCCTGGAAACTTTGTTTACTGTTCGAACAAACCTCTATACTATTTATCAAGTTCTGCACAAATAGTGTAATATTTCTTCCAGTGGAAATAATATTCCATTTCAGAAAGTTATCAGACGGTCCATGGTCATATACCGTAACATATTTTTCTCACTGGACACTTAGCAAACAATATTCATGTTTCTTTGAATTTACCGGAGTTATCTCCCATTAGAGCCAGGTTAATAACAAATAGTTACAACGGTTCCAAAAAACAGTATTAATTTAACAGGTCTCATCAATTTCATTTTTCTAGGTATAAAAGTCATGCTATTATGTGTTTTGTGAAAGTAAAAAATACTTCTATTTGATATTAATCAACTCAAAATACAAATTAAAGTTCAATATTATGTACACACTCATTGATTTGAAATTTGGTTATCTGATAAAGACGTGAAAATGTGTTAAGATAGACAGCATAAATAAATGACACTTCCTAACTATTCACTCAAAGCCAATAATTAACAATAACCTAATATGAGAATTAGCCATCAGGGGAAAATGTTTGTATGTTTACTGAGTATAACCCATTAAAAACTTTTGCTTCAATTTTTTCAGGTGCTACAATTGCTGGATTTTATCGTGGATCTGACTTTGAGATGAAACCATTCATTGCTTTGTTATGGGGATTAGGACAAACTGTAGTAGTGATAGTTGTATCATTCAGTAGAATACTAGCTACATTGTGAGGAAGGCTTCAACACCCTGTCTGTCACAAGCACAAGGAACATCAATTAATTCAAAAGTGTGAGTCTGTTCAAGCCTATCCGAACGTACCAACTTTATGATAAAGGCTATGGTATCATGTCTGTCACAATTATTATGACTGTCAAAGAATGAGAGAGTGTCTATCTAAATGAGAATATGACTGCAAAATAAACATAACATTTCAAGCTGTGAACTTTCAGAATAATGTTGTCCTCCTACTCATTATAGTAATCAAGTCATGATGTATCAAAAAGAAGTTTAAGTATTAAAACAAGACTATTATACAGATATTTATATGAATTTTGAGTTCAATGTCATTGTCAGTTGTGTGTGTTTTGTTGTGAAGAACATACACTAGTTTGTGCATTTCATTTCTAGTCCGGATAATTTTACTTAATTAGAATGTTGGTTAACCTAGCTCAAAGTCTCAGATTAACTGATATTTATCTCATAACACAAAAGTTTTAGAACTGTAACAGAGTTATCTGTCCCATCTGAAATGCTATTTTTTATGCCGCAAAGATTTCAAGTTTCACATTCAGTAAGCATCATAATTCAGTGCTTGGCTTAACCATTCATTATATGTCTAATTTCATTAACACAGCATGGCTTGAGATATTTAAGCCTGGGGTCACTTAATATCCAATCTTCATTGAGATATACTGTTTGCATAGAAATTATAAGATTTTTTTTCATTCAAGACTGCCAATTTTTTTAAATTCTCTTCTACAGTGTTTATATTTATATATAGATGTGTTTACAATAAATGATTTTCAGGAATAAGTTTTCTGAGCGATGCAGATAAAGGCATTATTTTGTTATTCCTCAGGTATATTAACCATTTAATCTTAGTCGTGCGTAAAAAATAACCAAGTTATATGTTGAATGTATCTCACTCTGCGGTGAGGCTGTGCTCAAGACGATATAGTTAGAGAGAGATATAGAGAGAGAAAATTGATAATATAAAATTATTGGGCAATGTGCAATTTCTTATGACTATATTTTAAGCATTTCGAATACTCATTTGTTATAATCATGATTAATGGGTATCAGCTATTTCTTTTATGGATATCATTTTAGAGTGAAAATAGTTGACTAGTTTTAAATTTAACTCTATTTATGGTTTCTTTTTCTTTCTGTGAGGTCTAGCTAGTATTTATGTTTTATTGAACATTTTATAAATGGTATCTATATGCAAGGAGGTTAAAATACAAAGAACCATTGTTATATGTTATTTTTTTTGACAAGTGTTTGATTATAAATAAACCATCACATTTTACAATGTATTTATATATATTTTTTTTCCTTGGCCTATTTTACAAATAAGGCTGATTTGCAGAACACATGGAACATAGAATCACAATAAAACCAACATGTGGTAGATTGCTAATGTAATAAATGAGACAATCTTCCACCAAATACCAAATGACATAGAAGTTAACATTTTACAACTGTCACTGCCTTCAACAATAAGCGAAATTCTAACCACATAAAATGTTATATAGAAGGCTACACAATAACACATGTAAGATTCAAACTTTAATACTATCAGCCTGATTTACAAAGACAAACAAACAAACAAACACGGTATACAGCAACAAACGACAATCAGTGAATTTCTGGCTCCTGACTTGGGACGGGCACAATTATTATGTGGCAGAGTTAAACATCTTTTTGAGTGCTAAACCCTCACCTAACCTGGGGCAGTATAAACATTACAACTTAATAACTATTAAATATAAGAAAGTTCTCAACATGGAGAAGCATGTAATAATTTCCAATGGACGTTTGATTGATGATTGATGCCATGCATCAAAGTGTATTTAAGATATGTTTTTTTGGTTTCACTTGAAACCAAAAGTGGTTTTACAAATTGTCTTTTGGAGTGTTGCAATGTTTGACCTTACATGACCATGATGTGAAGACCCTACGTGACTCCTGATTGAGAAAACATCCAAGTTACAAAACCATATTAATGGACAAGTTTATACTTATTCATTCCATATAATACCTAGCTTTGAAGAAGTGGTGTACAGCAAGTCATGAATTGTGTCCTTAAAGGTACAAGGACTATTGATGCTGATAGACATATAACAATGCTGATTAGCAAAAAAAAAATCATCATCATTGGATCATTTCAATTTAAAGGAAAAGAAACGATATGTAATCAATTCACAACACAAATTGACTACACTGAAATGGAAATACTCCACACAAAAAATCAGCAAGCAAGGGAATATTGCTGTTTATTATTGCTATCCTTCATCTTATTCATCTCCAGCATAGAGCAAAAGTACAGCTCACCTTACTAAAACAGTGTGAAACTCTCTGCTAGATGTATATCCCACTAAATCTGAACATTATAAAAATAAAAGCACAGAAATATTAACTAATTATAAATTATTTCTGTCAAAGAAATTTAACAAATAGTCATAAATGGAGAGTTGTCTCATTGGCACTCACACCACATCTTCCTATATCTATAAATAATTATAGACAAAATCATTGTTAGAAAGGAAACAATACAAAACTAAAGCTCAACATTCTGAATTTCTGCAGTTCTCAGATTTTCTTGGATTTCAAAAGAATAGACTAACTTACATTTTACCCCTGGCTTATGTTCCATTCTTAGCCATGTTAGCCATTTTGATTGTCAGTCTGGGTCATCAGACAAATATGTTTTTACTAAAGACCCTAATAATGATTGTGGCCAAGCTTGGTTAAATTTGGTCTAGTAGTTTTTGATGAGAAGCTTACGACAAGTGATGAGCCCATTTGGCCCTTTTGTGCCTGTCCCAAGTCATAGGGATAGTGATCGATGGCTGTGTTAGCTAACTTCTTAAAAGATTTATATTTTAGAAGGTTGAAGACCTGCATCCTTCATACTTTGTATATAGATGCCTTATGTAAGGAAGTCTCCATCTCCATTTTTGTGGTTCAGTGACTAAATGTAAAAAAGGTTAAGAGTTTTGGTAAGTTAATTTCTCTTATCATGAGAACATGTCCAACTGATAGGTGTCATCTGACCTTGACCTCATTTTCACGGTTCAATCCGTAAAGTTAAGTTTTTGTGTTATGGGTTGTTTTTCTTGTACTGTTTGCAATAGTTTTAGTATATTTGATGTATGGAATGTTTGGAATGATGGCAAGGTGTATATGTGCAACTGGCAGGTGTCAACTGACCTTGACCTCATTTCCATGGTTCTGGCAGGGGTCAAAGTTAACTGTTTGTGTTTTGGTCTATTTTCTAATCCTATACGCAATAGGTATATGTATGGTATATTTGGTGTATGGAAATATTATATTATGTAAATGTCAGTCTCACAGGTTATTTGACCGTGCGTGACCTCATTTTCAAGGTTCAGTGCTCAGTGTTAAGTTGATGTGTTTTGGTCTATTTTTCTTAAACTCTTAAGCAATAGGTCAACAATGTTTGTTGAATGGAAGGATTGTAAGCTGTAAATGTCTGCCTAGCATTGTTCATCTGACCTTGACTTAATTTTATGGTTCATTGGTCAATGTTTAGTTTTCTTGGTTAAGTCTGTTTCTTTGCAACTATTACCAAAAGGTCATCTATATTTAGTGTATGGAATGACAGTAAGGTGTACGTGTCGAACTGTCATGTATCATCTGACCTTGACCTCATTTTTATGGTTCAGTGGTCAAAGTTTAGTTTTTGAGTTTTTGTCTTTTTTGTAGTACTATATGCAATAGGACAACTATATTTGTGTTGAAGACCCATTGGTGATATTATTCCAAATTTTCTAAAAATTAGACAAAGGATCACATCAAGATATATTTGTTGAATAACTTAGCACAAAATTATATATGGAGCAGTAAGATAAGAGGAGACCGAAAGTTTTGAATGTCTTGAAATTTAGAGACTAAAGGGGTATTGGATGTCAAATCAAGGCTCACCAATTTGACTCAAATTCTCATATTTGGTTTATAATATACTCAAACGTATATCCAAATAATAAAAAGTCTAAAATAAACGAATTTACTATCATGGGTTCAAAAATGGTATCATTGTTTTGCGAGTGTTTTAGTCTAGACACAATCTCATTAACTATCAAATTGACCTCCAAAGACTGCTGATGGTCATATAAGCAATATAAACATAAATATAGATATAAATAGATGGTGAACTCATGCAATTGGATCTTTCTTGGTCTGTTTATTATCGGTTAAAAATGCATATTAATCATCATTTTTACATGTACTAAAATGATTATTTTTTTTAGTAAATAAGCAATCAACTGTCATTATTGATATACCTTTTTTTCACTTTTAATGTTGACAAACTTTTCATTTCAATAATTCATGTGTAATCCATCTTTAGCTAAGGGGTTGAATTGATGTTTACATGAATACTATTTCAATGAGATCAAATTATTCACTTGCAATTGAATAATTAATCATTGGTGTTTGTTAGCCCATTTTGACAAAATGGAAGCATACTGTCTGAAAAATCAGAAGGACAGAACTATGTTCAGGGAGGTTGAACTGAAGTTTTGGTAAAATTGCACATTTTTAATTGGAAATTTACATAATTTAACATGTGGATCATGCCAATTTGAAAATTATTGTGCATAGTTACTACAGCCCCCATCACAATTTTGGTCATTGAAATATTTCAGTGCTATACAGTCCATACTAACAAAATCTTCAAAACACAGACATAAGATTTGGTATCATTTTATTATAATTTTATTTTACATTATCTCTCTTTATTACAATATTGCATAGAAACAATGTAAATATCTGTCATGTACAAATGAATGGTTTAATAAATGAATATGAAAATATTGTTAGAAAATTGAGGCTGTGAAGTTCTGGTAATGATGATTTTTAAAGTGAAACATGATTTTAAAAATAATTACACCAGCAATATCAAGATCCACTGATATGTTATCAAATTACAGTAAAACCTGTATAAACCGGCCTGCTACGGGACTATGAAAAAGGGCCGGTTTGGACAGTGAGCCAGTTTATTCAGGTTTCCGTTTTGACCGGAAGTTAATGACTTGTGACGTCCGACATTTTGCATGTAAAAGTTCTCTCTGATTGTTAATTATATATGATAAATTAAAATACTTTCTCGTCGTTTTTCATTGTTTACATTTGCATCATAATGCTCGCGTTGTTTGGATTGTAAGACGAAAGTTTTGATTTACTCCCATGATCAATAATTTGAAATGTTGGAATGGCCTATCAAAAAGCCAGAATATTATCAAACATAATTTCATCACTTTCGAAACGTTGTTGTACAGTGTACAATACCCATTGATTGTTATCATCCGGGTGTTTTTCATTATCAAGGTCATTTGTTTAGGGAACCCAGGATTTCGAAATTACAATGTGAATTTCTTACTCCGCGATTTTAATTTGTTTATCCAAGTTAAAACGTTAGTTCAATCCGAGATATATTCGGTGTGTCTTCTCGTTTAATCGACACGTTTATAATGTTTTAATAAATAATACAGCTCACTACTGTACGATTGTAGGTTCACAGTTTGACACCTGACTAATTGATTATCAAATATGTTTTGATTGCATATCGATCATTGAAATTAATTAGACAAACCGGTTTTGACAGGTAATAATTAGTGTAATTAGGAGTATTGGGACTTCATAATTAGACCGGAATTCGGAATACACAGGGTCCGATTTACAAAGGATATTTTAACAAAGACTTTGAATGGAAAAATATGGCACTTTCATTTTCGGCCGGAATGGACAGGAAACGGGTTTATTCAGGTTTGACTGTAATAGGATAGTTCTTAATCAAATTGTTTCCAAAAATATCACCTTTATTGTCTTAAACTTAAAACTATTCTTCTAAAAAGGGATAACCCATTTTGCTTTTAAAATAAAATTAAAGAAAAACATAATTTAAGGTGGTACCCAACACCTTCACTAAAATCAATTTGGCTCGTTTTTTTTTCACCCTTTAACAAAAAGATAAAAATTTCAAAAAAATTTAACCAACCAATTTAGTAGGAAAATTACACGGGTTAAATAGCAGTTTGACAAACACTTATTTGATTATTGACAAGCTTAATATTCCCTTAACAACACTACGTCAAACGGTTATTAAAAGGTTCTGCTGATTTTACAGAGTTATCTCCCTGTGGTGTTAGGTACCAACTTAAGGGCATACGATACAGTTTTGATCCTGTATTTACAAGTTCATGAAAATTTGCATATAGGCTATTTTTTACCTGATTAAATTAAATATGTAATAAAAAATATACCTTCATGTGCTACTTTTTGAGTAAAACGAGGTCGAAATTTTGTATATTTGCTCAAAATTCAGATTTGTGGCCGTAATTTCTTTTTCGAAAGAAAGACATAACTTTTTTGTTATAAAAGATAAACATAAACTGTTTTTTGTTAAATAATCGGTAATTTCTGTGTTTTAAAATATCCTAAAAAATATGCAATTTTTTTATTAAAAAATAACTCATATTTATCAAATGTTCATGAATTGAGGAAAAAACGTCATTTTTTACTGCATGTTTATCAAAATTAAAAAAAATCCTCTATTTACAGTGTTATAAAATTTGGGTCACATAATTTCCGTGCAAAATGAAACAAAATGCCGTTTTGAAAAATAGGGGTCCATGAACTCGTTTTCAAATTAAATCAGTTTGAATGATAAAAATCAGTCGAAAAATGCATCTTTTCCCGATATGTCACAGTTTGACGTCGCGAAAATAACAAATTACGTTAGCAACGTCACTGCCTTCCCTGTTACTGTATCGTATGCCCTTAACTGAAAGTAGGTTGAATAGAAGTTAAATAGCACTATTGCACAGAAAGAAAAAGAACAATAATGTAAAAGATATTCTTTCTATGTAATTACAACCATGATATATATTTACAATTATGACTAGTAAATAGATAGGAAAAATAAAATGATATATATTTAAAAACATCATTCTATTTTTCCATATAACATTAAAAATTTCTGTACAATTTCTATACATATATACAAATCAATGGTTTTGCTGCATCATAATTTCTATAAATATGGAATATTTACATGAAGGTTATTTATAAGTTATGTACAATAATTTACAATAAAATAAAGAAATGTAGATAGATATATTTTATTGTAAATAGATGTTCAAGAAAAACATGAAATGTGTTTCTAGTTATATAAAGAATCCAAACATATTCAAATTGTATGTGATTCTTTAAGCAAATATTACAACCATGCATCACTTTTACTTATAATGCCTTCTTATACATAAACCCCCCTCTCAACATGCATGTTCAGTGTGGAACAGCTATAAACCTACAATCCTGGCTTTTATACAAGAAGAATGTATTTAAACATGTAAGTTTGCTGAATTTTAGAACCATTGTAATTATAAGTTATGTAATAATTTTGTTTAAATTTCAATTCAAATTTGTATATCAATAAAACTTTATATTTATATAAAATTTGCAATACTTTCAAAGTATCATTCAATCAAAAATTAAAAAAATATAAAAGAAAATATTCTTAATTTTTAAATTAAAATGTAATATTATTAAAATTCATAAATATCTCATATAAAACTAATATCTTATAAAACCTTTACTATTTCATAGAGCCAAAGAAAATTATTTCACATGACAAGTAAAACAAATCTTTGTCTTTGAAAGTGTACTTTACCAGCAGTATAATTCTTTTTAATTTCAACCTAAAAACATTTGTATTCAACTTCTGACAGTCACCAGGTTTATTATAAGTAAGGGAGCTGCTTCGGATAGAAATCAACCTTATTCAAGTGTACATATGTACATGTATAAGACTGTAACAGATGTAAAAACATTCATATACCAAAAACAATGAAATAAAAGATGAAGTTTGGTCCGTTTTGTAGCATCCACTAACAATTCATCTTACAAACAGTCCCAGACTTTTTCGTTGAAATAGTTCTTTTTAAACAGAAATAGGTTAACATCTGTATTGTGTTGATTTGCATAAGATCGATTTCTAACCAACACAGTTCATGTATTATTATGAATTGTGAACTAAATGTTATTTCTAACACCACCTTTAAACATGTTAAAGTGAAATGTATCTTATATGTACAAAAATGCCCTAATTTACATATAAAACATTATTAATGAGTATAAGTTAATGTAGATGATAAATGAAAAACTGACCGTAACAATGATAAATGTTTTAAGAAACTGTCATCCATCAACAAAAAAAGTATAGAAACAAATGATATTCTTTAACAAATGTGATTTAAAAATGTATAGCACTATACGACTGTATGATCTTGTGGTTTTAATGTCTTTATTCTTCTGCTGCCCCTATTTGTGCTAAAACTCTGAAATAAAAAGTAAATGGTATATAAAAATATCCAAAACCAATTGATTATGAACAACATGTAACTACATGAACTATACATGTAGGTTAATTCTAAAATTGAAAAGCAAAATTGTTAAATTCAAAGACTATGTGGGGATTTAATTTTGTCACTATAATGATCATGCCACATCTACTTAATGTGTCACTTTACAATGCCAAGATGCTTCTATTAAAGTATAAGGATGACTTCTGTCATTTTCTATCCTTGGCTATGTCACACTTTTCAATAACTGCTTCATTGAAATCAAGTACTGTGACTGTTCTTGTTTTGTATTGTACCATCTTTTAAATTAGTTTTTTTGAGGTGTTATTTTTTGTAGTATAATGTCTCCTTCGATATTGTTAAAATTGTCAGGTGTTCAAACTCACAAAGGATGGATCAGTGGAATTATGTGGCTTTAATTAATGATTATCAATTCGAGCATCAACTGTGACAAGTGAACAGTAATGAAGTCAGCTGACCAGATTCACATAAACATAATTTGTTTTAGGGAAGAACGTACAGTATAAGGACTATCAAGTATAGGACAAGACTGGCAAACATGACTGTTTCCAGCACCTAGCTGAATGAACAGTTTAAAGACTATAAAGTATAATGAAAACATTTTGTACTTACAGCTGCCTGAGTTCTGCTATCTGTGAGTAGAGATCTCTGTTAATACTCTCTTGTTCCTGTAACCTGTGTCGGAGATCATCAATGGTGTTATTCTGTGACCTGATATGTTCAGCCTGCTCATCATTATTACCAATTAGTCTATTTATTTCATCACATTTGTCCTCATTCACTTTTTCTAACCTAGCAATTCTGTCACCGGTTTCAGACATTTGGTATTGCAAATCATCCACTTTAATTTTTTGAATTCTTAACTGCCTGTCCTTTTGTTCACAGATTTCTGTTGTTTCTTCTAACTTCTGATACAATAAAATATTGTCTTTCTTCAAATTCTTTGTTTCAGAATTCAAGTTCTTGATCTTGCCATCTTTATGTGCGTTGTCTGTCTGTAATTGTGTGTTGTCTGTTTGTAATTGTGTGTTGTCTGTCTGTAATTTTGAAATAGCGCTATCTTTTTGTGTGTTGTCTGTCTGTAACTGTGTATTTTCTGTCTGTAATTCTGAAATAGTGCTATCTTTCTGTGTATTTTCTGTTTTAAGATCTGTATTTTCTGTTTTCAGTCCATCAACAGTTTTACACAATTGTTTAGTTTTAGTTTTAAGTTCAGCACATAGTGTATTTCTCTGTTCAATGGTTGCATCTCTTGTAGACACATCTCTTCTTAGATATGAATTTACTCTAACTTGTTGAGCTAATGTTTTGTTCATGTTACTAACATCACTGCTAAGCTGCCTATTATCATCTTTTAACTCTTTATTATTATTACTCAGCTGATTCCTCTGTGTCGTTACTAGTGTAACCTCATCATTTAGAGACTGATTATCACTGAGTAAATTGTTTATTTGACCCTGTTGGTTTACACTGTGCATGACAGTATGATCTAAAGCCAAACGTAGATTACTTTCACGGTTAGATAACTGATGAATACTGTCATCCTTTATCTCAAGGTCTTGCTTCATTTGAGCTGAAAGAAATTTAATGAAATTTCAATTGTGAATTTTTGCAACGTTTTTATACATATTCTTTCAAACATCCTAACAAAATAAAATACTTGTAAAACATTTATACGGTTGACTGCTAATATATTTGTATATAGTTTCTTGTTATACATTGTATTTTCAAATTTGCAATACTGGTACATCCAAGATGTAATGAAGTTTAGAAGAAAACAGTGTTTTATCATAAATTTTATTATTTATTGTTTTACCAAATAATAATATGTCTTTTACAGTCCTTATCAAGGAAATCATCATACTTTTTGATATCAAAATAAAATCTAACATTTATTTCCATCCATAAACTGTATTACAATTATCTCCCTTGTCTTTCTTGTGACATATATATATATATCTTGTCATTGTTAATTTTAAATAAAAATCCATCAATGTTTTCCCTAGTTTTCAGTAGAAATTATACAATTGAAAGCCTTGATCAGACTGTACCTAAAGACCTTTTCTTGTGTCGCCTACCTTCCCAGTTCAGGATAAATACTCTGTAATCATGGACTGTCGGAAGCTTTCCTGTAAAGAAAGAAGAAGAAAATCAAAATTAAGAATTAGCCTACACTAATTTTAATTTAGAGTTTGTGAAGAGCAAAATTTTGAAAAAAACGTTATTCCATTTTTGAATAGTGAATAATCATGACAATTGATGTGAATAAATAACTTTTGTTCCCTTTTTCACAATTATTAATGATTTTTTTTTTTAATTCAATTTTGCTGGTTACATGCAAATAGTAAGACTATAAGCAACTGTACAAATTAATAAAGTGCATACTTTTATACTTTGTTCAACATCTTTTTTAAATCTTACCAAATTTGGGATAGTACTCATCATATGCTAATTCTAAATCATCCACTGCAAATCTTTCCAATAGGAAGTCTTTTACTGAATTTTGTTCTGCTGGAGTTATCTGATCCCAATCTATAATAAACAATACAAGTAAAGTTGAAAGTTAAATAAATAAATAAATAATGATAAACAAGACATCATACATTACATGCAATAATGTAGGTCACAATTGTCACACATTTTTATCAAGGGGAGATAAAATTAAATTTGAAATTTTGAAAACATTCAAATTTTCCAATTCAAACTCATTATATGGACATAAATGGTACTTTAACAAGATGGAAACAGGATCTATCTTTGATAAGAACATGCTCTTTCTGTTTTAATTTATCACAAACATGTTTCTTTCTGATATATATACTGATTTAAGATAAAAAAAATCAAGTTTATTATAATTTACAAGTATATTAGAGATTTATTCCATTTTAAGTTTAAATCTACTTTTTATATCTACTTTTTATAAGCAATACCTGTGAGGTGAAACTGATACTGATTTACAATCAATTATTTTAGGAGATTTCGAGTGTACTATGTTTAAATGTATTTGTGATTTTCTTCAATTTTTAAAGACAGAATTATGTTTAGACATTTTATTTTTAAACCTAATTCTTATAAGCAATGCTTGTGAGTGAAAGGGAGACAATTTATTTCTATGTCAGTTTACACAAATATTTGATTGGATTAACTTACCAGCCATGTTATCCCAAACATATCCAGGTCCTACTGGTATTGTGTGACTTGTAGGTATTTAAAGGGAGACAATCACTTTTCTATGTCAGTATACATAAACATTTGATTGGATTAACTTACCAGTCATTTTATCCCAAACATATCCAGGTCCTATTGGTATTGTGTGACTTGTATGTAAGGGAGATAATCCTTGTCTATGTCAGTTAACACAAACATTTCATTAGAATAACCTACCAGTCATTTTCTCCCAAACATCTCCAGGTCCTACTGGTATTGTGTGACTTGTAGGTATTTAAAGGGAGACAATCACTTTTCTATGTCAGTATACATAAACATTTGATTGGATTAACTTACCAGTCATTTTATCCCAAACATATCCAGGTCCTATTGGTATTGTGTGACTTGTATGTAAGGGAGATAATCCTTGTCTATGTCAGTATACACTCACATTTGATAAGATTTACTTACCAGTCATTTTCTCCCAAACATCTCCAGGTCCTACTGGTGTTGTGTGACTTGTAGGTAAGGGAGACAATCCATTTCTATGTCAGTTAACACAAACGTTTGATTACATTAACTTACCTGTCATTTTCTCCCAAACATCTCCAGGTCCTACTGGTATTATGTGACTTGTAGGTAAGGGAGACAATCCATTTCTATGTCAGTTAACACAAACGTTTGATTACATTAACTTACCTGTCATTTTCTCCCAAACATCTCCAGGTCCTACTGGTATTGTGTGACCCGTAGGTAAGGGAGACAATCCATTACTATGTCAGTTAACACAAACATTTGATTGGACTAACTTACCTGTCATTTTCTCCCAAACATCTCCAGGTCCTACTGGTATTGTGTGACCCGTAGGTAAGGGAGACAATCCATTACTATGTCAGTTAACACAAACATTTGATTGGACTAACTTACCTGTCATTTTCTCCCAAACATCTCCAGGTCCTACTGGTATTGTGTGACTTGAAGGTACACTGTGAACATTTGGATGTGGATAATTCTCTATCACTGTCTTTACACCATGGATGTGCTGATAATCTTTAGGAGGATTTCCTGTAACAGAGATTCAGAGTTGTAATTGTTATAAGGTAATATGATGTAAAGCAAACCTCCTTACTGAAAATAATATACCACACAATGTGGTTTGGCAACAAACATAGTTCATGTAGTTAAAAGTTGATGTGAATACCAATATTCTTAGTAAATAGCAATTTTTGACTTCTGACTAGATCAATAAAGACAAACTAATATAATATTTGTGGATGATACAAATGTTGATGAATTTTTGAATACTTTATTTTCTTCTTAACTATGAGCCCGAAAACAGTTGTTTTCATAACTGCATAACTAAATTAAAGTAAAATACAGTAGGAACTTGGAAGCCAATATACCTGTGAATTCTGTTATCACATTTCTAACCAATCTGGTTTTCTCCAATGTTCTATCATATGAATCAAAAACAACAGAGTTACCTGAAAAATATAAAATGGAACACATGTATAAATACATTGTAGGTCTGCAAATTTTCTCTTTTGCCATGTTCACTCCTGGGCTGTTTGCACATATTATCACTTTATTTTGTTTCTTTAGTTGTATAAAAGGACAATTATATAAATTAATAAGAAAATTTGAGCATAGTCTTGGGAGCATATACATGTATCTAATATGCATAAATTTCAGGACATTTCTTTTTTTACATTCTGTCTGTTAACAATCCTACATGTACAGCATACATGCCGAACTTGAAAGTTATAAATAGTTAACTTCCATTGACTTCCACATGTTCTATATATCTGTCACTTTGTCTCAAGTTGTGGAAAGTTGTTTCATTGGCAATCATACATGTACTACATGTACATGAACATGTTTTTTATTTTTGTAATTAACCATGTTAACTTTACAAAACTTTTACAATAAAAATTTAATCAGCAAATCTTTAACTCTTTATTTTAAGAAGGTGATCAAACTCCTAATACTATAATAAAATACTGATAAATAACATAATAAATCTAATCAGCATTGTACAAATACCAACATGATCAATGGCAATACAGAAACTTTGAACATGTTGAAATCGATTCAAATCATATACTTATCTGTAAATACAGGTGTTTTGTTCTTTCACCTATCAGTTTACCTTTAATATTCAATTACACAAATGTGTAAAACATATAAAACCAAATACATTTGATTATAAACATGATAAATTTATAATAATGATGTCTTTAGACTTTATATATAAAAGACCAGGTGTTGCGTCTTTGAACTGACCTGTTGCCCACATACCCCTAGAGTTTGATGCCTATACAGAATTAAAATGAGAAGACTTATAACCTAAAGACAGATACTCTGTAGATAAAAAGTGACAGTACAACACATGTAGCATTTTCGGCTACTTTGTCAGTGTGTGGAGCAATTTCTATGGATGCAATCATGATGTCACCTATTTCATTTGATCAAAGAGATATTGTTACATATCTTTCTTTTGTGATATGCTTTAAAATAATAAAGTAAGCATAAGTAAATCAAGAAAATAAGAAGAAAACAAATACTGACCATTGGCAGCCATTTTGATACAAATGAATGTTAACGCCATCTATCGGTTGATGCTGTTGATAAAATAAAACAGCGGGAAAATACAGTTATTTCCCTTAGAACGTATTATCCCAATTTATTTTTTATTACTCCGAATAAGTCTTAACGGAAATGCACAAACATTGAGATGTGTTTGTCAAATACGTTTAGTGTGCTTGAACGGTTATGCAGCCCAAGACAAATGTTAATTTGAATTCATTTAATTATAAAATACCTATAAAACTGATACCCCTAAACCAGAGACATATATACACATAAAATTAACGGTACCAATTTTCTTGCACCAGATGCGCATTTCGACAATACATATGTGTATATATGTCTCTGCCCTAAACACATAGACTAAGACCCAACTGAAAAATATTCCGAAATTTCTAAAAAAAAATTAAAACTTGGTTAACAATTTAAGAACTTAACTTAAGCGAAATCATTATTAATAAATAAAGGAAATATATAACTATGTCGGAGAAAAAAGAGCAGAAAGAAAAACCCAAATTCAAGTTCTGGATTATTTATTTCGTTTCGGTCGTGTCCTTGTTTCCTTAAATCAAAAACCCTATCATTATACATAAAGATTTTCGAAAGAAATCTAAGATTGTGAATTTGCATTACACTTCTATACTGGCGGTTTACTTTTACAAATTGTGACTTGGATGGAGAGTTGTCTCATTGGTACTCAAAGTTGCCTCTTCTTATTTCTATAAACGGTATATTTCTAAGTTAGATTGTCACTGCATGACCGACTTGATGAGAAAGATGATACTCAAGGTTGTAATAAAAAACATATTAATGGACAATTGAGAAAAAAAGCCTTTTTAATATTTAGCTATGCGATATATACTCATAGCTGCTATACGGAAGGGTTAAAAGTGCAAACTCGGAATTAGGATGTGATATCCCGATTGATATAACAGAGATATATACTATGATATGTCTCCTGTTATACGATTTCTACAGTTAATATTTAAAACTATAAATCATCTAAGAAAATAGTAAAGGTTTTAACTAATGCGTGCACAATCCACAACTGATCTACCAGCTTTCCTGACAAAAGATTAAATGAAATCTAAAACCTCACTGTTGACATGGGCATATGGAACAGTACAGATACACGACCAAAAGCGGAACAAAAACGCCCAAGAGTAATCTCAGAAAATAAGCAATGGGGAAATAATGGTTGTCTTTTTTCACTAAAACTTAGCATATATAGAGTTTCACGTGTTAAACCTGGGACTATTGTCAATATATTATATCCAAGGTAAAATTGAATTATAAACATTTAACAAAAGAATATTTGTTGCTGTTTATATATAAGATTAACGATATTTAAAAAAAATTATATAAAGTATACTTTGTACAATGTAGTCATTCGTTTTCCTGTTTAACCTCTTTTTTCATAGTTGATTTATAAACAAAAAGGTGAATGATGTTTTTCGCAATCGTCATTGATATACATTTGGAATGCTTTATCAATTACCGCTATTACTTATTGTCGTCTATGACGTTGCTATAGCTCTGCCGGACAACGACAACTTCCGTTATACCATCTGAAACTTTGGTTCTCAAAGACGGCAAGTCGTCCCTTCCCCTCCCCTTCCCTTTTTATTAATTTTGTGATTTTTTTTCTTTTTTCGGCACTTTTTTTAAAGCTGAATTTTAGTATTTCTTTTAATTTATCAATTGATATTAAACAAACAGAAAATTAGGAACACTCGCGTTTTTTCTAAATTGTCCCGTCCCCTTTTACATTTAGCGTTTCATAGAAACAACTTTAGACAAATATTTTGAAAAAATGTTAAAAAAACTTGAATAGAAAGAAGGAAAATGGATTTAAAAGAAGAACAGAAAAGAAGACAGAAAGGTAAATATTTTTCAATTCATTTGTATCTAAGTTACTTTAAGGAAGTTAAATTTAAGTTTAAGAAATAAATGTCACGATTATCCGAATGAATATAAATATGTGCTCCAATATTATAGCTTATCAATTTGATATGAAGTGTCACGTATATGCAAGAATACTAACAAATAGAGATATGTGGTATCATTCGGCTTCGACGAAGCAGCTACAGCTATATATAACACAGGAATAAAAATGAGGTCTGCATACAGTCTTAACAAAATTTTAGTTTCTATATATGCATATATGTCAAGCTATACAATTTTATAATACAATTTTAACATTTAGTATGATGTTATTTTTTCAAATGTACAGAAACGTACAGAAATTTAATGAGAAATGGACAGAAATGTATAATTCTATTCGTATTTGAAAATGTAATCTATATTGGAAGAAGTCAAACCTATCCATTTTTATTTTAATATTTATGGAAATTTTAAGTATGTTTGTTAATCGACGGCCGAGTCTAAACAGTCATAAATAAATTAAGCGAAACTGTCAAAGGTATGAAAAAAAAAAAAAAAAATCCATCAAATAGCTGAAAGCATAAGAAATATGAAATAAGACAACGATATTCCCATGTCGGGACAGCCACATGAGCATGTGGCATGCAGGGTTGTCACGTGACTATTTTAAATTAAAAAAAATCCACAAAAAAACGCTCGCAGTATTATTGCCACACTAAAAGTTATTATATAAATAACATTAATTTAATCCGCTGATATGAAATCATCCTATTAAAAACATCATGAAATGGAGGATTTATATACCAAGACTTTGCACTATAAACTAAATAAATTATTGTTTAATAAAATGATTGGTTTAATATACATTTCCTTGACTTTTTTCTACTATATAAACTTGATATTAAAGTGTTGTCACTTTTCTATGATGAAATATGATCAAATTACCATATGCTAAAATTCATTAATATGAATTAAACCGTCTGATATCTTAACTAATTCGGCACTTGTTTAAATCTATTAGGATTACTCTGGACCACAACAAAGATCAATCATCAATATAATTCGTAATAATATCTTCAATTGATCCTGCATCAAATTTCAATACACTCCCAAACCAGAGCTCAAGGTGCTAATTAACCGGTCATTAATTGATATACTCAAGAAACCTGATAACTAATGATTGTTCATTTATATTTCATGTTTATCCAATCAATAACAATAATATAATTCAGCGTGAGATCTGTTATGTCAATCTCCTCATTTCCAATACACAAATCGAAGTCTGTTTCACCGTTATGTGTATTGATTGATACTTCAGCCTCGTAGTGATAAATGTTAATGATTTGTTTCCATAGATCAAAGGAGGAGAGAAAATACATACAGGAAGATTAAAAGATCAGAGATCATCACAGAAGAACAGAAAGAGAGAACAAATACAGTTGGGAACAATCTTGGTAAGACTTAGTTCACATTTGAATGTTTCTAAACATATATTTTCTTTGAATTTATATAAGTATTGCATTATAATGTCAAAAATTACGAGATGTGTTTTAATATTCGACTTTCTACAAGGCATTGCAATTGCTTGAATTTCCCATTACTAAAACGATCAAACTTGAAATAATCTAATACAGTGGTTGTGTTAAATTCATGAAAAACCAATTACACTGATAAAGGTACATATATGATTTACCTTTGATTTTGTAGATATATATGTTACAAAATTTTTTTGTTGTTGTAACGTTTAAATTGCTTTTCATGAAATCGAAAGTTCTTATAGTTGGAAAGTACAACTTGAAAAATTCCATGGATGAGATAAGAATATGATAAATTACATTACTTTACAAAATAGAGCTGCATTATGTTTACAGTATATTAAAACAAAAGTGTGCTGTTTAACTTCACAGTACACAGAAATCATCGCTATACATACCAAGTAGTTTCGTGACTACATCTGTTTATGTTTTACTCATTAGATAGATATGAAGATGTTATAACAGCCAATACATCCTTCAAGCAAAGCTTTTAAAAACTGCAGGTAAGACGATCTATTAGTTAACTTAATTATAGCTAAACGGTGCTTAAACACCTCGAACATGTGTACATGACTTTTGAAATAAGTGTCAAACTTAATTTCTAGCCATTTTTAAGGTTGCTGTTTACATTTATAAAGAATACTGCATGTGAATAAACGATAAAATGGAATATATGTCAGAGAAGCAGAATACAATTAAATACATAAAAACATCTCGTTATAAATCGGTTACGAAAACAAAATATCCCTCAGTTTAGCCGAATGAATAAGCCAGCCTCTGTATATCGTCTTCAAATTGGACCTGATTCTATCTCTACTCTTAGTCGCAATGGGAAAGATCCACCGATAACCTGTTAGTGGACTAGGAAATATACCCTTTACAAAAATTATTTTTAATGCATCAGCGGAATAGCAGTCACATAAGATGCAAGTTTCAAACTTAGTAAAAAAGTTTATTCAATATTTGTCCCTAATTATCGAATCTTTAAAGTTGTGCTAGTAATTAAATTCGAAGGTTGTAATTTTATTTAATTTCAAAGGTTAACACTGGATCTGCGAAAAAAAGGCAATAGTTCAGGAAATTATAAATTACGATAACAATAAATGTGTATTAGATATGAATACAAGGAAGGATGTGTTATTGATTGTTTTATGGCCTCATTCTAAGACAGGGAATTAAACACATTTTTTTTGCGTTTTATAATCTTTTTTTAACACTTAAAATGAAGTAAACGGAAATGGAAAATAAATAAACTGATAATAAATTAACTTCGGCTAAACTGATCATCAACATGCACGCTGTGTAAATCCTGTCGATACCGGGGCCTGAATGTATTGATTTATACTTACCTTTTTGTGTATTGCCTTACAATGTACTATTGATTTATATATCTTCTTCTAACATCTGTTCATGTTATACAATAACTATTAACTGCACATGCCGATAACATTCACGTATCAGCGGCACGTGCGCTATATATTAAGATTTCAAACGTTTCAAATCATTAGAACACTCGCTATTATAGTTTTATCTATTTTATGTGATGCATACTTATGATAACGATGCATGGGAGTTTAAACGTGAAAAATGCTACGCCTAGCGGAGCACGTTTCAAATTCTTTTCGGTCTCAAGCATTTATACACCACGAAAGCTCTAAATGTTTTAAAATATGCTTATATTATAATGAATGGTAGTATCATCGTTATGTTTTGGAATTTATGAATTTCACTCTTTGATTTACTAGAACATGTAGGTGCCATATATTACGTAAAGGCGAATCAATAGAGTAGGAAACGAAATCGGGCAATATGTCATAGCGACATCAACTCGACCGAAGAGCAGAAAAAGTAAAATCACAAAAATACTGAACTCCGGAGAAAACGGCCCACGGTCATGGATCTTTAACGCAGCGAGAAAATCTCGCTCTCTGGAGGCGGCCTTCAGTTGGCCCCTATCAAACAATAATGTATCATAGTTTGCGAGATGGACGCAACACCTAACTCCAAAACATACAAACGAACCAAAATAAAATATGCACACTTACAATACTAACAAAGGCTAGAGGTTCCCAGTTTGGGATATGCACAAAAATGCAGCGGGTACATGCAAGCAAACATTTTGGTTTTCTGAAAAAGTTATAACAACCTTTAATTGATACGTTTATCTCTATCAAAGACGTGTATTTAATAAAAAAAAATTCCATACCCGACCTAATCTAACATTTTCCGGTGAACTCATCACTCAAAGATAAGCTTTCGCTTATATTTATCGCGACAACAGCCAAAATCTAAATTCGTTTTTGAAAAATAATTATTAGTTTCTAATGTTTTAATTTTATTCTTACTGACGTTTGTCAATCAGTTGCATAGACCACCTTTCTTCATTGAAACAATATGTCCCCCCAAAAAAAACCAACCCAGCCAGCGAATCAATGCCATCAAAGACAGGGGCGGATCCAGCCATTTACAAAAGGGGGTCCTTTCCCAAGATAAAAAGGGGGCCCAACAGTATGTCCCCCGGCATTCAAATGCATTCATTGTCAGAAAAAAATGGGAGTTCGAACCCAACCAAATCTTCAAATATATAAGATGTAAAAAAATAAATAGGTAAATGAAATAACAACTTATATGTTGTTAATGTCTAAGAGACAGTATGATATCGGCTATACAATTCTAAAAATTGATATAAATATGGTCGGAAATTAATAATATAACAATTATAGCCTATTTATGAGGTCAACACAGGATATATCGACCCAAAGAAGTTTATTGACCTCGTGCCTCGTCCTCAGTCAATATTCTTCTTTTAGGTCAGTATATACTTGTATCGACCTCATACAAAGGCTATAATTATATACTATATTTTCAATATGTCGTCTATTAGACGCAGTGACTAGTCATTGTCGATTAACAATAAGTGTAAAGAAAAACGAAAAATTTTGCTATACCTCACAACGTTTGGGTTTGTGTACGACAAAGGGAGAAGTAAAATGTTTCACACCCGTGCTCTATGGCAATATTGCCATGTTCACATAGTAGAACGTGAAATAAAGAAGCAGTTAGTATGTAATAAGTCCATACTAGTATATAGTAAGATTCTTGTAATGGGAATATGAACACTTTCCACCAAGTCATGATAGTATACGTATACATTACAAAAGAGTTATTTATATGCAGTAAGAAGTACGCAATATTATCTTTTCTTTTTTGGAGTCGAGAAAAAAAATAAAACATAAAAAAATGGGACCAATCAAATCACGAATAAAGGAGAAAATTTAAATAAAAGTCAATCATCAATAGATACATAAATAGATTAATGTATTCACTTACCGTTAGGTAAAAATATATGCTCAGGTGATATAAGTAATAAATGTTACATCATGTATAATTTAAAGATTGATAAACACCGTTTTCTTAAAATATATCTGACATCTTGCCAATCTTTTTTTATAAACAAAATAAAGACAAATATACTTCAATTTTTATCCTCTTTTTCCTATTATATCTTCTTTTGTGATTAAAGATTTTAACATGAATGATTTTTGAAAATATATTTTTTTAATTACAGTACAAGAAGTGAGCAGAAAAGAACAAAAAACATCAGGTAACGAAGTAGATGATTTTGTTTGTCACAACTGTTAACATTGTGCATTATTGCATGACCTATAAAACATTAAACAGACGACAACAGCCTTATTTTTTCTCCAACACATCTATGTTCTCTACAACCTCACGTAAAAAATAGGAAAGATGCCTAAAAACAAATATATGAGTGAGGTAGACGGACTTTTTTTTGTATACATTTATAACGTGACAGCATCACATTTGAAATGCCTAATGGTTTAAAAACAGCAGAACACAACGGTCAACGTATATTAGTGCCACCTAACAGAAGTTCCTCTGGAAACTTCGTCCAAAATTAGACAATGTCATAGCATCAAATACTCTAAACTCTTCATTCCGTAAGGAACAATTATTGCAAATACTGTAATATTGGTTCCAATGGGAATTATATTCCAGAACATTTCTTCTACTCGGAACTTTTATTATGAAGGAACTTCTATTTCCTGACAATTACTAACATTATCTACTTATGTGTGCTAGTCGATTGTTTCTCCTTTCTACTTTAAACGATCGGTCCGTTATAACCAATGTTGTTCAAAATTAAAGTTTTTTTCTTCTTCTCACAATTGGAGAAATGCTTCGATAATTTCACTATAGCCTATAGTTATTTTATGCAACTGTATAGTGGAAGTTATTAAATATATGAGTACATTTGAGGAAGGAAATATAACAATTCTTATTATTAAAGTATATTGTAAGTAAATTGGACAGTAATATAGACTTATAACAGAAGTGTTATCCGCTTTGATATACGGATGTAAACTTTATAAATAAGCAAGCATGTGAAGCACATTAAAAAGTAGGAAAGGTCAATCCATTTTAAAGGATATCATATGTATTTATAATGTCATTCAAACACAATATATATTTTTTTGACGAAAAAGAATGTCACCAATAAAGGATTTATTTGTTTATATTAATATACATCTGAATCCGTCAGATAATACATGTAATCGACACATTGTAAGTATTTTTCAAAGTAAAGGTTCTGGTGTGAAGTTACGTTCATAACCCATGTGGAAGTGTAAAATTACGTTTTTAGTTTAAATACCTTTCTTATAAATTATTGAGCGACAGGAACAAGGTATAGAGTATCGGAAACTAAGTAAGTAACCTAACACCAAAAAGGCACTATATACCATAGCCTATATCTGACCGAGTGCAGCGGCCGGTATTAGAGTGTAAGGGCACACTTGCATGATTATTATACTGCAGTTACTATTAACAATTTAGCGCTCATTTTGGTTTGATTTAATTGTTATTGTGCATATATTGAAATAGAATGAGTTGAGTCGTTAGACAATAAGCTCCAGCCCGCCACTGAACATGAACGATCCAGAATGAGATTGCACTTTATAAACCACTTCAATGTTACGGTAATCTATAAATATAAATCACCCCAGTTTGATCGATATTTGTTTTTCTAAAAACTAAAATTTCCAAGAAGAACAAGAACATAACATGAACTTAATAGCTAGACGACCTAAATATTTGCCGGTTAAATTTCCAATTTAATTTTCGTTTTTCGTATCAGTTTCTATATAAAAGTACGTTTTGTCCGTTGATAAAATACAAACTTACCTGGTAGTAAAAGATATTGATAGTATACGTAATTTACATCAGTTCTATCTTTATATATATATATTACATATGACGCGTGCATCTTACATGTATATATAAAACATTTAAATATAGAGTCTTATGTAAGGTTAAAATATTCTACGGTAAAAATAATAACTTTTACTAACTTGTCACGGGCCGATCACTCTAATTAATATCTATACATTTTATTTCTGTATCGACATATATAGAATAAATTTGACCTCTATAATTGTAATTATGGAGTAAAAAATCGTAAAGACGAAAAAAAATCACTCAAAATCCAATCATTTAGCGATCAGTTTATTCTTGATGTTTTAAAGAAATTTAGCACATGCTGGTTTTTCATACGTTGGAAGACCCTTTATTTATTCGGACAAATAGTCGACTTATAATGGTAAAAGTTACTGTAAATGACACCGAGTGTTATTGTAAAAAAACGTCGAATGCTGATCTGTAGATTGGTTTGGTTATTTTCGTCTTTAGGTTGCTGTATAATTAATTCAATAGTCAATCGTATATCATTCACATATTACCTCTATGAATAGTAATGGAAGCATTTCATTTTCTTGTCCAATTCACAGTTTGGGACCAAGCAATGTCATGTGACGTAAATGACGGATTTAGACAATATACTGTTGTCCATCCGTCTATCTATTTGGTCGTTCTTTAGTGTCCCTTTTGTCATAAGGATATGTCTTTCACAGAATCAAGTATGCAAGTTTGCTGATATCAATTTATCTATTAAACCTGTACCTTCACTGCTGTTGTTGGATTTGATGAAGGAAAGCTCCTTTCTTAATTTGATTTATTTTTATTTGTCGTTCCAGAGTTATGGGACATGTTTTCGGCAATTTGACTTGAGTATGTTTGGATAAATTTACGTAAAATTTTACACAATTGTTGGAAATGGTAATAGATTAAGCGAAGTAGGTTTTTATTTTTTATTTTTTTAAAGATGCGGAACTTGAACCGTCAGTTTCAAGGTTATTTTCTTCATACTTCACACTCTCTAGCTCAAGTATTCTCAGATCAGATTACTACACAACTGCAATACGCAAAAAAAGGTGCATCATGCGAAACTCAATTTTATTTAAGTCTTCAATGAGCGAACACAAATAAAACATACGATTGGCCATCATAAACTATTTGATGCTTGAACGACTTCGAGTTTTATTTTAGTAAATTTCAATTTAGGGCATATTATCGAAATGTTTTAAACGGTCTGGAATTCATTTTTATGGTTGATTGATTTTTGTTAACCTATTATATATACTTCTTAGTAAAATGTATACAAACAGGCAATGAAAGTTGATGAAATTTTTAATTGCATACAAAAAGATGTTGAAAAAAAATTGAAAAACAAAACTGATTGAAAAAAATCTCGAATGTCTTCATCAAAACTATTTTACACTCAAACATAACCAGGGTTTATATAATCGGGTACACAAAGATATTGGATTCTTGTCTTTCAGGAGAATTTAAAGAAATCACACTCGTATATATAGAACCAAATCTATTCCAGTAACTTATATTACCCAGATATTTAGGGATTATCAAAATGTTTCACTTTTTAATCGACACAAATGTTTTCCGAGTTTGTTATCATACACCAATCAACCTTTATTATGTTCTATAAACTAGGACACATACTTTATCTATTTATACCGGCTATAAATTATGTTTTATTTTGATTTCGAATTATCTTTTGGGACCAAATTGGACATTCAGGTTTATTATCCCGACTTGAAAGAGATCATAGATTATATATAATACCACAACCGTTGAAAACCCTTGAGACTTTGCATGTCAAAATAACACATTTCCGCGAATTGCGATTTTTTTATAGTTCTAAGTAATCCAACTGCATATCCAAGTTTTTACTTGCATATGGCAGGTGATATATAAGGTAGTGTATACTATTCATTTATGGTCAAAATAACAAATACTATCCTAGTATATAAGTGTCCAAGGTAGTTACTCCGTATTATAACTAAAGTGCGATGGTTGGTAACATGATTTGTTCTATTTCAGAAATAATGGGAGTATTTTCAAAAATAAAAACAAACAATTCAACATTCTTTTCCAAAACCAAATGTGAGGATGGCCACAACTGGTGGGTCAGCTTCGAGTTTTATCCATTTGCTGTCGGCGAGCGCCATACCATCTTTGAAGGACGTATGTACAACCAACATGGATATTGGAGCCAATCAAAAGCTGTTGTCAAATCTTTGAACGATGAAATCGGATCCGAAAACAACCTCCAGTCTGCGATAACTTGCTCAGAAAAATCCCGTTCCTTCGCTGATGCTTTTAAGGATGAATTTCCAAACACCAAAATTTTGAAGTTTGCCCAGCCATGTCTTTCAGAAATGGATTCTGTTTCCGTATTCAATACACCTTTTCGATATATTAAAGGATACGAAAAACAACTCGCCGAACACGAACATGTTCTTATTGAAGAATTCATAGACGGCGATTACAAATTATTTATCGACAGTGATGGCATTCGACGTCAAGAATCCGAACTTCTCGACACATTTCTACATTATTCTTATGTAGAAAGCAACGGCGACTTTGTTATATGCAAACTGGAAGGTGTAGAAAGAGATAAGGACATAAAACTATCCGGAGTCACTATTCATTCTCGTAATAGAACATTTGGACCTTGCGACCATGGTGAACAAGGTATTCTAAACGTTTTTAAGAACCACAGATGTAATAATATTTGTAAAAACTGGCCAACACCAGCATTTGGTCTTGTTCCAAGTGCACCCATAGGATCCGAAACTAAAATCGACATCATAGACATTCTCAAAAGTGATACGGCAGTATTGTTTACAAGCAAAACCGATTTGGTTAGTCCTCCGCCGTACGAAAATTTGACCAATGCAAACATCCGTAAGATCGAAGACAGACCAATGGTTCACGGACAGTGTATCCAAAAAGTATGACCAACAACTTTACATTTTTGACATTTTTACTAGATACTAAACTTTTGATGTATTTTATTTTATATTTTGCAAAGTTAATTTTACCTGGGAACAGTATATCTAACTAGAGCACACCCGTGATATCGCGGGTCCGTGACTGAATTAAAGCATATAACTGTGCGCAAGCCTTATTTTAGTATAAGTATTGTCATCTGATAAATTCATGCCGATTATAAGATACACAGTTTTCTCTGCTTTCAAATCTTTGTTTGAACCCGTCGAACTGGTACTGATCAATTATTGGTAATATTAATTATTTGGAAAACAAAAGGTCCTGGAATGGAGTATTTTTTTTATCAACAGCATTGTCTTATATTAGTTTTAAATAAAGTTGAATTCTTTGATTCCGCTGTTTTAAGTCATGCCCGCTAACAAATTGAAAACTGCACCTATATATAGATACGCCTTATTTTTAGTCCAGATTTTTAGTATTCGTATTGTTACAAATGTATCTTAGAAAGTCTTATTTGACAATTTAGTAGTGTCAAACCTGTGATTATGACCCGTGTATATAGCATATTAATCCTGAATACACCATTTAGTGGTGCGCCTTTCAGATGCGGAACGTACAGATAAGGTAATAGGTAACTGTAACAGGTGAATATACTATTGGTATCGGTATCGGACTCGACCCGGAACTTCTTAATTATTGGCATTATTAATTACGTGGAAAACAAAAGGGCCTGGAGTGGTGTAATTTTTAATATACATCTTTGTAATACATTAGTTATATATAAAATTGAATTCTTTGATTCGTCGTTTTTACGTGATGACGGCTGACAATTTGGACCTCGTAATTTTAGTATTATAGATATATATGTTCCTGATTTTACATACTAATTATGTTTTAGATGGCGAAATGTGCAAAGTAAATGCTTATCAGTCTCATTTGTTTCTCATCCTACCACTTTATTTTACGTCAATGGTGCTTTGTACATGTACGTTAATTTTTTCTACATTTTTTTGTGTATTTAAAGATCTATCGAATATAATTTTCGCTGTAGAATCTCGCATATTTTAAATGACAGCTTAATGTTAAGTCATCCGATTATATTTTTCTCTGACAAATAATGAAATCTCTGTTTATATAATTTTTTTTCAATATTAGTCGTCTTGTTTTGTTTTTGTATTTATGATGTGATGTAAATGGCAGCTTCAGAAATAAGAGATCAGTATTTTAAAAATGACAAATCATACTTTTTATACCCTTTTGCATCATCTATCATTAACATTCTGTGATATATTCAATATACATATTGATGTGAAATACGCATGTGCAATAGAATTTATACAATTAATTAATTATATGTGTTAATCATTATTACATTATTTATCATAGTGTTTATTTATATACATTGTGGCGTTGTCAATACATCTAGTCTTGTTTTAGTTGAGTTTCATAAAGTTTATTATTTATCATAATTTATTCAGAAAGTTTATTATTTATCATAACTTATTCATATTGTATGAGTGATATCATTATTGTATTTCAAGATGTAGTGAAAAAATAAAATATAGGATAAAAATAAAACATGTCATCTTTATTTCTGAATGTGTGTTTTGTCAAGAGCCTTCGTATATTTGTGGTTAGTTGCTAGTGCAATTCATGCCAAGCAATCCTCGCTAAAAATTCCAGTGGACTTCCACATGGCACCCATTTAGTAGTTAAAATGATTTGATTTCATTTAACAAATTAATTCATGACCTGCATGTACGTGTCACTTAGAACACGGACATATACCAAATGGTCAATATTAATCATCCACGTAATTTGCTTTAGTTTGCAGAATTTCAACGGAGGCAATTTATTTGCATGTTTCTGCTCATAGTTAGATACATATAGTAACTAAATCTAAGTTCCAAACTTCGAAGTTGAATGGGATTTAAGTTTTGAACGACAAATTATTTGTTATTGGTTTTGGTTTTTAGTTTACATGGGAAAGGAATAATGTGTGTTAATTAACGTCATTATATTTTTTGAGTTCACCAATGTCTGCTCCTGTGGGTTTGTCTTTTAAACCAACTGCGATTTGCATGCCATTGCTGACGAACGTTCACCTTTCTCAGTATCATACGCGAAAAAAATGGCCATCAGATATCGTTACAGTGATATCTTATACATATATCTAAATGCAGTTTTCCTTGATATCGCAACCTAGGGTTTTTCTCCTTTTAAACAAAAAGTAAAATCACAAAAATACTGAACTCAGAGGAAAATCAATACGGAAAGTCTATAATCACATGGCAAAACCAAATAACAAAACGCATCAAAACGAATAGACAAGAACTGTCATATTCCTGACTTGTCATATTCCTAAATAATTTATCAATTAAAAGTGTGTGCGGGAAACAATTTTTTTTAATAATTTTTTAGCTTCGGGCCAAGCGAGTTTTCCCCATCACTATGCGTCCGTCGTCGTTAACTTTTACAAAAATCTTCTCTTCTGAAATCACTGGGCCAAATTAATCCAAACTTGGCCACAATCATCTTTAGGCTATCTAGTTTGAAAAATATGTCCGGTGACCCGGCCAACCAACCAAGATGGCCGCCATGGCTTAAATTGTTTATCAGGGTTGAGTTCATTATCGTAGCAGCTACGTAGCTGCTATCAATATCTATGTAACAACTAGTCTATAGCTACACGTTCAATAGTCAAAATCTACGTAGCACTACGTAGCAGCTACAATATTGAACGCGCCCCAGGTCAAGATCTATCTGCCCTGAAATTTTCAGATGAATCGGACAACCCGTTGTTGGGTTGCTGCCCCTAGATTGGTAATTTTAAGGAAGTTTCGTCGTTTTTGGTTATTATCTTAAATATTATTATAGATAGAGATAAACTGTAAACAACAATAATATTCAGCAGAATAAGATTTACAAATAAGTCAACATGACCGAAATGGTCAGTTGACGCCTTTAGGAGTTATTGTCCTTTAAAGTCAATTTTTAACAATTTTTCATAAATCTTACTAATCGGTTACAACAATCTTCTCCTCTGGAACAACTGAGCCAAATTAATCCAAATTTGAGGTAGGGCCAATATGCCGAGGATTTTTTTCACAGAAGGGCCAATTTCAAAAAGTGCCAACAGAGTAAAATTTCCTATAAAAACCAAAATAAAAATGCTTTTTGATCAATATCTCGATTTACATATAGTATGATATGTGTGATCAATAGTTAATTTAACCCAAAAAAGGATGAAAGTCCAATATCCGGATTTTCGGGTGTTTTTATGTTGGAAAAAACAGGGAATCCCCCAAGAAGGACATTTCAAACCAAAGAAAAGTTATGCTTTTTATGACTGTTGTTATTCATACTACTTTTTACTTCAAAAATGAAATTGGTTTAGTGTGTCCTTATTACATATAAAAACAACTTTTTAAAGAAAAAATTGTAACATCGATAAATTGTACCATTATAGCTTCTAAATAAGAATTATATTAATAAGAATCGCCGTAGCTTCACTAGTAGAGCACAGAACTACTAATAAGTGACGGTTTTGAAGAAAGGGTTCGAACCTCGCTCAGAACTTTTGCATTTTTTTGTGTTGTTATATTAAATTTTAAAGTTTCTATCATATTTTTTCGGTTGTTTGCATGATTCATAGAGTCATTTTGGTTCATTTTGACTATTCAGTTAGTGTACTAGTAAATAATTTTACGTGTATCAAAGAAAAAACAATGTATCGCTTATTGTGTGCAATCCTATGACTGTCCATACTCTTGAATTACTTTCTATTCATGTGTTTACGTTATTACATATATCCAAGGGACAACTGCCGTCAAACTGATGTAGGTGCCTGTACATAACCAATAACACGAGAATTAATTCTATAGAAATTAAGCCTACATGTTGCGAGTGTAATATACACATAACTTAAAATAAGGCCATTGTATACAATTTTCATAACAACAAAACACATTTCGTCGAAACCTTTTTTGAACATGGTATTTTATGTAACAAATGCAGTCAACAACAATTTTGTCGCCAAATCACAAACTGTAAAGATACTAGTACTGAAATTTTTACCACCGTCTATACACGGGTACATAACTCATCAGAAAAATAAAACAACATAACAGAACAAATCAATTACACTACAAATCGTGATTGTAGGTAAAACATCAAGAATCTGTTGCATCTGTATCACAACGAAGGGCCGATTTGTTAAAATTTCAGAAAAGGCAATACAACATGAAGTAGTAACACAGGGTGATCTATGACCAACTGATGAAAGATGTTCTCCGGTTAAAATATATACATGAACATGTATTTTCTTGTCTAATCTTATAAACGGTAAAACCTTAAAAGACCAGGAAAAATACTGTGTAACAGATATACATATTCAGAATGAAAAAAATCACGATTTGAATTAGTTCGATATTATTTGGCTCCTTGAGAAGTTACATGGTATTATGGAACGCGTAAAGCACATTAATAGATAATCACAGTTTATCGGCGACAATGATAGATTATCGGTCGACCATTATAGATGTACGGCGTAAAGTATACTTTACGGTCGACCATCATAGATGGTCTAATTAATGTGACTCGCGCGCAGACAATGATAGTTACTTCTTTGATAATGCATTTACAGTCGACAAGGTGAATTGTTTCGACAATGATAGTTAACCTCGACCAAGTGAATTAAAACACAAGTCGTAAATTCGATAATTTTAGATAAAACCGGAAATGCTAGCCAATTGTAAAATCGATTTTGATTGGCGGTCAACTTTTTTCTTTGGAAGTTAATTCCTTGAAGTTAATTCCTTAAAGCAAAAGTTACCCTTTCTAAAACATGTTCAACGGGTGTTTTAAAAAATAAATTTCGGACTTCACATCCTTGTATTAACTATGATGGTAAAGTGCATCGGACTATTCGTGCAACAGAATGGACACAAGAGGAACATAGTTTCCAATTTTCAATCCTCGAATATTGAAGCTTCTTGTAAAATTTAAAAGTTCCACACATAAATAAAGTTTTGTTTTCTCTATCGTTTACAAAGTAAAATACCTTTTATTATCATATACATGTATATTTGTATTTTTTCTCTAAAAGGTTTGATTTTTACAGGTAAATGCATATTACAGGTGGCTAGATGATCACATGGTTACCTGTAATATTGCTAAGAGGTGTCAGAAGTTAAATTTCTATAACAACTGGCCCCAATAAACGTTGACATAACAGGGAAAAAGTGTTTTTTTAAAAATTTTATAATCAATAAATTAATTCGAGACTGTTTAACAGCAGAGACATATATACACATGTATATATGTCTCTGTTAACAGTAAGAAACAAATTTTCAACATTCATAAACAAGAAATCTTTAAAGATTTATGCTCTATGGTTCTTTTTTGGTGTGTAATTATTTGGGTTGTTCTTTTGTTCAGAAATCTATATATCATTTCATATAATAATATTTTATGAAGTTAGTGTGTCTTAACACTGATTAGGACTCCTAAGTGCACTAAAAACTTATAATATGACACTCTTGACAAGAAGGAGTACTATTAAATGTAAAAAAAATTCATGTTATGTTAGAAATTGATATTTAATGCATAAACTCAAAATAATAAAATAAACAGAATAACAAATAAATGAAGTATTTAACAATGTTAATCTTGCCGGTTTTTCTTTGATTTTACCGAAAATCGATGAACCGCAAGATATGGGTCAAATTACATATCTGATTACTCTATTATCTTAAAAAAAAATGAAAATTTTAAACTTATTTGCATAAGAAAATATCTCAGACATTATATATATTTAACATAGAAAATACTTTAAGATTCCGTGATTATTATTTTTAATAAGACATCTATAGATAAAAGCTTAAGTGTACCTTGGTGAATTCAATGTTGTGATGTCATAGCAGATCTTAGAATACCGAAAGTTGTTACTTATAACGATATTTTTATGAATTGACAAAAAAAAGTTTGTCCCGGGTAACCGCCCTCCCCCTCTATGATTTGGTATTGCCGAAGTGGGAGGCTAAAGTTTAAAAAAAACCGCGACCTAACAGACTACAGAACAGCAGACAGTGGATACAACATTTGATATGTTTTAAAGACACAGTTGGACACAAAATGATTGCACTGGGTAATTTCAACTATCACATGATGCCCTATGAATTAATTGACATACTTGAGCTCGTCTTAGGAATATATTCTCAGTGAACAAAAACGAATTCAGTAAATGTTTATTATAAAAACAGACAACAGACTTGCTGTCTTGAATACAATTGTGGCTTGTATTGTTTAATTCATTTTTAAAGCAACATTTGATCGATTGTTGGTATGTGTTTTCTCATTTTTACGGCTGTAATTTGTTTTCAGCTTTGCCAAATTAGTGGAGATAACTCAGATAAAGTATTTTTACAATTATAGAAATGACCTATTTTAATATGTAGCATTTGATTTTTTTTTGGGGGGGGGGGGGGGGGTGCTATGCATTTTTTTGGGGAAAAAAGTTTGTTTCCAGGTTTTGGAGAGAAAAAAATATTTGTTTTTGACCCTGAGAAAAAAAAGTGTTTGTTTCATCCTCAGCTGCCACTATATGTTATTCTAAAATTAAAAGAAAAAAATTGTTTTCGTCTTTTCGCCAAAAAAAAGTTTGTCCAGAAAAGAAAATCCTTGCCCCCTCCCCGAAATTCAAATCTGCCTAAGAGCTATATACCGTAATTTTGATTACTTTTTTCTCAGTAAATTTTTAAATAGATATAGAATTAATGAGTGCAATTTAGAAAAAAGGAAAATTCATTTACATTCTTCAAAAATGAAAAAAAAAAAAAATAAGTATTAAAGGTTATTTTCCAATATTCCCGTTGTTTGTGCATGACTCTTCGATAACTAAAAAGAAGAACCAGACTTTCATAAAAAATATTAAGAAGATGTAGTATGATCGCCAATGATTCAACTCCAAAATAGACCAAATGACACAAAAATTAACAACTGTATGTTACCATATGGCCTTCAATAAGGAGCAAAGTCCATACCGCATAGCTATAAAAGGCCCCAAAATGACAAATGTAAAAACAATTTATGCACGGAATCATGAAAACAAATATGTTTTACAGCAACAAACGACAACCACTGAATGGATCCTGACTTGGGACAGGCACGTATAGAATGTGGTGGGTTAAAACTTATTCGAAGACACTAACCCTCCTAATATCCTGTGACAGTGATAAAACAGTACAACATAAGAATAAACTATAAAATTTAGTGGAAAAAAGCTTATATCATCAGTTGGGTACAAACAAAAATACATCTAACAAATCAAAAAACACAGAGTGCTATGACTATAGGATATTAATCAAGTGACTGCTATGATTGTAGGTTATTCTTCACGTAACTGCTTTGACTAAAGAATATTCATGATATTCATCAAGTAACTGTTTCTACTATATGATTTAAATCAAAGTAATTGTTATGATTAAAGGTTACTTATTAAGTACATGCTATGACTATAGGTTATTCATCAAGTGTCTGCTATGACTATAGGTTACTATAGAATATTCGTCATTAAACTGCTATGACACTACGATATTCATCAAGTACCTACTTTGACAATAGGATATTCATAAAGTACCTGCTATGACAATATTATATTTCTTGTGAAACTGCTATCACAATAGGATATTCATTAAGTAACTGCAATGATTGCAGGATATTCATCAAGCAATTGCTATGACGATAGAACATTCAAAAAGAACATGTTATGACTATATGATAATCAACAAGTAACTGCTTTGCCTATATGATATTCGTCAAGTAACTCCTATGACAATTTGATATTCAACAAGTACCTGCTTTGAGTTAGTATATGATATTTATCAAGTTCATGATGTAGCAATATGATATTCATCATGAACTGCTTTGACTATAGGATATTCATCAAGTACCTGCTTTGACAATATAATATTCATCAAGTACATGCTTTGCCAATATGATATCCATCAAGTAACTGCTACGACTATAGGATATTCATCAAGTACATGCTTTGGCAATAGGATATCTTTCAAGTAACTGCTATGACTATATGATAAACTTCAAGTACCTGCTATGACAATAGGATATTCATCAAGGAACTATTAT
Organism: Mytilus edulis; assembly: GCA_019925275.1. Lineage (NCBI taxonomy): Eukaryota > Metazoa > Mollusca > Bivalvia > Mytilida > Mytilidae > Mytilus > Mytilus edulis. The sequence goes on from CM034352.1 coordinate 2,380,548, forward strand.
GACGATCGGATATTTACCAAGTCCCTGCTTTGACTATAGAATATTTATTAATTCCCTTATTTGAATATAGAATATTCAACACGTAACTGCTATGACAATAGAATATTCATCAAGTACATGCTATGACAATAGGATATCCATCAAATAACTGCTATGACTATAGCATATTCATCAAGTACCTGCTATGACAATAGAATATTCATCAATTCCCTTATTTAAAATATAGGATATTCAACAAGTAACTGCTATGACAATATGATATTCATCAAGTACATGCTATGACAATAGGATATCCATCAAGTAACTGCTACGACTATAGGATATTCATCAAGTACATGCTATGACAATAGGTTATCCATCAAGTAACTGCTATGACTATAGGATATTCATCAAGCACCTGATATGATTATAGGATATTCATTAAGGATCTTCTATGACTATCAGATATTCACCCATTCCCTTATTTGAATATAGGGTATTCATCAAGTAACTGCTATGACAATAGGATATTCATCAAATACATGCTATGACAATATGTTATCCCTCAAGTAACTGCTATGACTATAGGATATTCATCAAGCACCTGATATGATTATAGGATATTCATTAAGGATCTTCTATGACTATCAGATATTCACCCATTCCCTTATTTGAATATAGGGTATTCATCAAGTAACTGCTATGACAATAGGATATTCATCAAATACATGCTATGACAATAGGATATCAATCAGGTAACTGCTATGACTATAGGATAGTCATCAAGTACCTGCTATGACAATAGGATATTCATCAAGGTACTACAATGACTCGGAAATTCACCAAATCCCTGCTTTGACTACAGGATATTCATCAATTCCCTTATTTGAATATAGCATATTCAACAAGTAACTGCTATCACAAAGGGATATTCATTAAGTACATGCTTTGACAAAAGGATATCCATCAAGTAACTGCTATGACTATAGTATATTCATCAAGTACCTGACATGATAATAAGATATTCATTAACGATTTTCTATGACTATCATATATTCACCAATTCCCTTATTTGAATATAGGGTATTTAACAAGAAACTGCTATGACAATAGGATATTCATCAAATACATGCTATGACAATAGGATATCCATCAAGTAACTGCTATGACTATAGGATATTCATCAAGTACCTGATATGATTATAGGATATTCATTAAGGATCTTCTATGACTATCAGATATTCACCAATTCCCTTATTTGAATATAGGGTATTCAACAAGTAACTGCTATGACAATAGGATATACACCAAATCCCTGCTTTGACTACAGGATATTCATGAATTCCCTTTTTGAATATACCATATTCAACAAGTAACTGCTATCACAAAAGGATATTCATTAAGTACATGCTTGCTTTGACAATAGGATATCCATCAAGTAACTGCTATGACTATGGTATATTCATCAAGTACCTGATATCATAATAGGATATTCATTAAGGATTCTTCTATGACTATCATATATTCACCAATTCTCTTATTTGAATATAGCATATTCAACAAATAACTGCTATCACAATAGGATATTCATTAAGTACATGCTTTGACAATAGGATATCCATCAAGTAACTGCTATGACTATAGGATAGTCATCAAGTACCTGCTATGACAATAGGATATTCATCAAGGAACTACAATGACTATCGGATATTCACCAAATCCCTGCTTTGAATACAGGATATTCATCAATTCCCTTATTTGAATATAGCATATTCAACAAGTAACTGCTATCACAATAGGATATTCATTAAGTACATGCTTTGGCAATAGGATATCCATCAAGTAACTGCTATGACTATAGGATATTCATCAAGTACCTGATATGATAATAGGATATTCATGAAGGATCTTCTATGACTATCAGATATTCACCAATTCCATTATTTGAATATAGGGTATTCAACAAGTAACTTCTATGACAAAAGGATATTCATCAAATACATGCTATGACAATAGGATATCCATCAAGTAACTGCTATGACTATAGGATAATCATCAAGTACATGCTATGACAATAGGATATTCATCAAGGAACTACTATTACTATCGGATATTCACCAAGTCCCTGCTTTGACTATAGGATATTCATCAATTCCCTTATTTGAATATAGGATATTCAACAGGTAACTGCTATAACAATAGGATATCATATAGTACATGCTTTGACAATAGGATATCCATCAAGTACCTGATATGATAATATGATATTCAACAAGTACCTGCTCTGAGTTAGTATATGATATTTATCAATTACCTAATATAGCAATAGGATATTCATCAAGAACTGCTTTGACTATAGGATATCCATCAAGTAACTGCTATGACTATAGGATATTCATCAAGTGCCTGATATGATAATAGGATATTCATTAAGGATCTTCTATGACTATCAGATATTCACCAATTCCCTTATTTGAATATAGGGTATTCAACAAGTAACATGCTTTGCCAATAGGATATCCATCAAGTAACTGCTATGACTATAGGATAGTCATCAAGTACCTACTATGACAATAAGATATTCATCAAGGAACTACTATGACTATCGGATATTCACAAAGTCCCTGCTTTGACTATAGGATATTCATCAATTCCCTTATTTGAATATAGGATATTCAACAAGTAACTGCTATGACTGCAGGATATTCATCTAGTAACTGCTATGATTGCAGGATATTCATCAAGTAACTGCTATTACTATAGAACGTTCCTCAAGTTACTGCTATTATAGTATGATATTCTTGAAGTGTCCACTGTGACAATAGGATATTCATCAATTACCTGCTCTGAGAATATGATATTTGTCAAGTAACTGCTATGACTATGCGATATTCAGCAAGTAACTGCTAACACAATATGATATTCATTAAGTACATGCTTTTACAATAGGATATCCATCAAGTAACTGCTATGACTATAGGATATTCATCAAGTACCTGATATGATAATAGGATATTCATTAAGGATCTTCTATGACTATCATATATTCACCAATTCCCTTATTTGAATATAGCATATTCAACAAGTAACTGCTATCACAATAGGATATTCATTAAGTACATGCTTTGACAATAGGATATCCATCAAGTAACTGCTATGACTATGGTATATTCATCAAGTACCTGATATGATAATAGGATATTCATTAAGGATCTTCTATGACTATCATATATTCACCAATTCCCTTATTTGAATATAGCATATTCAACAAGTAACTGCTATCACAATAGGATATTCATTAAGTACATGCTTTGACAATAGGATATCCATCAAGTAACTGCTATGACTATAGGATAGTCATCAAGTACCTGCTATGACAATAGGATATTCATCAAGGAACTACAATGACTATCGGATATTCACCAAATCCCTGCTTTGAATACAGGATATTCATCAATTCCCTTATTTGAATATAGCATATTCAACAAGTAACTGCTATCACAATAGGATATTCATTAAGTACATGCTTTGGCAATAGGATATCCATCAAGTAACTGCTATGACTATAGGATATTCATCAAGTACCTGATATGATAATAGGATATTCATGAAGGATCTTCTATGACTATCAGATATTCACCAATTCCATTATTTGAATATAGGGTATTCAACAAGTAACTTCTATGACAAAAGGATATTCATCAAATACATGCTATGACAAAAGGATATCCATCAAGTAACTGCTATGACTATAGGATAATCATCAAGTACATGCTATGACAATATGATATTCATCAAGGAACTACTATTACTATCGGATATTCACCAAGTCCCTGCTTTGACTATAGGATATTCATCAATTCCCTTATTTGAATATAGGATATTCAACAGGTAACTGCTATAACAATAGGATATCATATAGTACATGCTTTGACAATAGGATATCCATCAAGTACCTGATATGATAATATGATATTCAACAAGTACCTGCTCTGAGTTAGTATATGATATTTATCAATTACTGATATAGCAATAGGATATTCATCAAGAACTGCTTTGACTATAGGATATCCATCAAGTAACTGCTATGACTATAGGATATTCATCAAGTGCCTGATATGATAATAGGATATTCATTAAGGATCTTCTATGACTATCAGATATTCACCAATTCCCTTATTTGAATATAGGGTATTCAACAAGTAACCTGCTATGACAATAGGATATTCATCAAGGAACTACTATGACTATCGGATATTCACCAAGTCCCTGCTTTGACTAAAGGATACTCATCAATTCCCTTATTTGAATATAGCATATTCAACAAGTAACTGCTATCACAATATGATATTCATTAAGTACATGCCTTGACAATATGATATCCATCAAGTAACTCCTATGACTATAGGATATTCATCAAGTACCTGATATGATAATAGGATATTCATTAAAGATCTTCTATAACTATCAGATATTCACCAATTCCCTTATTTGAATATAGGGTATTCAACAAGTAACATGCTTTGCCAATAGGATATCCATCAAGTAACTGCTATGACTATAGGATAGTCATCAAGTACCTGCTATGACAATAAGATATTCATCAAGGAACTACTATGACTATCGGATATTCACAAAGTCCCTGCTTTGACTATAGGATATTCATCAATTCCCTTATTTGAATATAGGATATTCAACAAGTAACTGCTATGACTGCAGGATATTCATCTAGTAACTGCTATGATTGCAGGATTTTCATCAAGTAACTGCTATTACTATAGAACGTTCCTCAAGTTACTGCTATTATAGTATGATATTCTTGAAGTGTCCACTGTGACAATAGGATATTCATCAATTACCTGCTCTGAGAATATGATATTTGTCAAGTAACTGCTATGACTATGCGATATTCAGCAAGTAACTGCTAACACATTATGATATTCATTAAGTACATGCTTTTACAATAGGATATCCATCAAGTAACTGCTATGACTATAGGATATTCATCAAGTACCTGATATGATAATAGGATATTCATTAAGGATCTTCTATGACTATCATATATTCACCAATTCCCTTATTTGAATATAGCATATTCAACAAGTAACTGCTATCACAATAGGATATTCATTAAGTACATGCTTTGACAATAGGATATCCATCAAGTAACTGCTATGACTATGGTATATTCATCAGGTACCTGATATGATAATAGGATATTCATTAAGGATCTTCTATGACTATCATATATTCACCAATTCCCTTATTTGAATATAGCATATTCAACAAGTAACTGCTATCACAATAGGATATTCATTAAGTACATGCTTTGACAATAGGATATCCATCAAGTAACTGCTATGACTATAGGATAGTCATCAAGTACCTGCTATGACAATAGGATATTCATCAAGGAACTACAATGACTATCGGATATTCACCAAATCCCTGCTTTGAATACAGGATATTCATCAATTCCCTTATTTGAATATAGCATATTCAACAAGTAACTGCTATCACAATAGGATATTTATTAAGTACATGCTTTGGCAATAGGATATCCATCAAGTAACTGCTATGACTATAGGATATTCATCAAGTACCTGATATGATAATAGGATATTCATGAAGGATCTTCTATGACTATCAGATATTCACCAATTCCATTATTTGAATATAGGGTATTCAACAAGTAACTTCTATGACAAAAGGATATTCATCAAATACATGCTATGACAATAGGATATCCATCAAGTAACTGCTATGACTATAGGATAATCATCAAGTACATGCTATGACAATAGGATATTCATCAAGGAACTACTATTACTATCGGATATTCACCAAGTCCCTGCTTTGACTATAGGATATTCATCAATTCCCTTATTTGAATATAGGATATTCAACAGGTAACTGCTATAACAATAGGATATCATATAGTACATGCTTTGACAATAGGACATCCATCAAGTACCTGATATGATAATATGATATTCAACAAGTACCTGCTCTGAGTTAGTATATGATATTGATCAATTACCTGATATAGCAATAGGATATTCATCAAGAACTGCTTTGACTATAGGATATCCATCAAGTAACTGCTATGACTATAGGATATTCACCAAGTGCCTGATATGATAATAGGATATTCATTAAGGATCTTCTATGACTATCAGATATTCACCAATTCCCTTATTTGAATATAGGGTATTCAACAAGTAACATGCTTTGCCAATAGGATATCCATCAAGTAACTGCTATGACTATAGGATAGTCATCAAGTACCTGCTATGACAATAAGATATTCATCAAGGAACTACTATGACTATCGGATATTCACAAAGTCCCTGCTTTGACTATAGGATATTCATCAATTCCCTTATTTGAATATAGGATATTCAACAAGTAACTGCTATGACTGCAGGATATTCATCTAGTAACTGCTATGATTGTAGGATATTCATCAAGTAACTGCTATTACTATAGAACGTTCCTCAAGTTACTGCTATTATAGTATGATATTCTTGAAGTGTCCACTGTGACAATAGGATATTCATCAATTACCTGCTCTGAAAATATGATATTTGTCAAGTAACTGCTATGACTATGCGATATTCAGCAAGTAACTGCTAACACAATATGATATTCATTAAGTACATGCTTTTACAATAGGATATCCATCAAGTAACTGCTATGACTATAGGATATTCATCAAGTACCTGATATGATAATAGGATATTCGTTAAGGATCTTCTATGACTATCAGATATTCACCAATTCCCTTATTTGAATATAGGGTATTCAACAAGTAACCTGCTATGACAATAGGATATTCATCAAGGAACTACTATGACTATCGGATATTCACCAAGTCCTGCTTTGACTAAAGGATACTCATCAATTCCCTTATTTGAATATAGCATATTCAACAAGTAACTGCTATCACAATATGATATTCATTAAGTACATGCTTTGACAATATGATATCCATCAAGTAACTGCTATGACTATAGGATATTCATCAAGTACTTGATATGATAATAGGATATTCATTAAAGATCTTCTATAACTATCAGATATTCACCAATTCCCTTATTTGAATATAGGATATTCAACAAGTAAAATGCTTTGCCAATAGGATATCCATCAAATAACTGCTATGACTATAGGATAATCATCAAGTTCCTGCTATGACAATAAGATATCCATCAAGGAACTACTATGACTATCGAATATTCACAAAGTCCCGCTTTGACTATAGGATATTCATCAATTCCCTTATTTGAATATCAACGAGTAACTGCTATGACTATAGGATATTCATCTAGCAACTGCTATGACTGCAGGATATTCATCAAGTAACTGCTAGTACTATAGAACGTTCATCAAGTTACTGCTATTATAGTATGATATTATTGAAGTGTCCACTGTGACAATAGGATATTCATCAATTACCTGCTATGACAATATGATATTTCTCAAGTAACTGCTATGACTATGCGATATTCAGCAAGTACCTGCTATGACAATAGGATATGCATCAAGTAACTGCTATTGCTATGGGACATTTCTCAATTAACTGTTATGACAGTATGATATTTATAAGGTACCTAGTATAACAATAGGATATTCATCAAGTTCCTGACATGACAATATGGTATTTCTCAACTAACTAATATGATTATACGATATTTATCAAGTAACTGCTATGACTGCAGGATATTCGTCAAGTTACTGCTAGAACTATAGAAAAATTAACAAGTACCTGCTATGACAATAGAATATTCCTCAAGTAACTGCTATGACTATAGGATATTCATCAAGTACCTGATATGACAATATGATATTCATCAAGTAACTGCTATGACTATAGGATATTCATCAAGTACCTGATATGACGATAGGATATCCATCAAGTAACTGATATGACTATAGGATATTCATCAAGTACCTGATATGACAATATGATATTCATCAAGTAACTGCTATGACTATAGGATATTCATCCATTCTCGTATTTGAATGTAGGATATTCAACAAGAAGCTGTTATGACTACAGGATATTCATCAAGTACCTGCTATGACTATATGATATTCATGAAGTACCTGATATGACAATATGATATTTCTCAACTAACTAATATGATTATACGATATTTATCAAGTAACTGCTATGACTGCAGGATATTCATCAAGTAACTGCTAGTACTATAGAAAAATTAACAAGTACCTGCTATGACAATAGAATATTCCTCAAGTAACTGCTATGACTATAGGATATTCATCAAGTACCTGATATGACAATATGATATTCATCAAGTAACTGCTATGACTATAGGATATTCATCAAGTACCTGATATGACGATAGGATATCCATCAAGTAACTGATATGACTATAGGATATTCATCAAGTACCTGATATGACAATATGATATTCATCAAGTAACTGCTATGACTATAGGATATTCATCCATTCTCGTATTTGAATGTAGGATATTCAACAAGAAGCTGTTATGACTATAGGATATTCATCATTTAACTGCTATGACTATAGGATATTCATCATTTAACTGCTATGACTATATGATATTCATGAAGTTCCTGCTATGATAATAGAATATTCATCAAGTAACTGCTTTAACTACAGGACATTCATCAAGTATCTGCTATGACTATAGGATATTCATCCATTCTCGTATTTGAATGTAGGATATTCAACAAGAAGCTGTTATGACTCTAGGATATTCATCATTTAACTGCTATGACTATAGGATATTCATCATTTAACTGCTATGACTATATGATATTCATGAAGTTCCTGCTATGATAATAGAATATTCATCAAGTAACTGCTTTGACTACAGGATATTCATCAAGTACCTGCTATGACTATATGATATTCATGAAGTACCTGATATGACAATATGATTTTACTCAAGTAACTGCTATGACTATAGGATATTCATCCATTCTCGTATTTGAATGTAGGATATTCAACAAGAAGCTGTTATGACTATAGGATATTCATCATTTAACTGCTATGACTATAGGATATTCATCATTTAACTGCTATGACTATAGGATATTCATCATTTAACTGCTATGACTATATGATATTCATGAAGTTCCTGCTATGATAATAGAATATTCATCAAGTAACTGCTTTGACTACAGGATATTCATCAAGTACCTGCTATGACTATATGATATTCATGAAGTACCTGATATGACAATATGATATTACTCAAGTAACTGCTATGACTATAGGATATTCATCCATTCTCGTATTTGAATGTAGGATATTCAACAAGAAGCTGTTATGACTATAGGATATTCATCATTGAACTGCTATGACTATAGGATATTCATCATTTAACTGCTATGACTATATGATATTCATGAAGTTCCTGCTATGATAATAGAATATTCATCAAGTAACTACTTTGACTACAGGATATTCATCAAGTACCTGCTTTGACTATAGGATATTCATCAATTCTCTTATTTGAATGTATTTACATGTACATGATTTGGAGCAGATTTTATTTTGCAGGAATAAATTTGTATTTCAGAAAGAAATTTATTCATAAAATAAGAAGGATTAGCATTTTTGTTTAATAAAATAGAAATTGGATTCCAAAAAAAAGGGAGGGCTAGATGGGTTTTTGTGGGCATTGGATGATTTACAAAGATAAATTGCATGTACGCATCATGATAGATGTAAATTATGAAGCTATAATTAGTTAATTTGTTAGTTTTTCCATTTCAGTGGCATGAAAACCCCCCAAAATACTAAGCGTATAATTTCGACGAATACTCTCGACTTACAGTGTAATGTAACATTTTGCTCACATTTTTTAAAATTTTACCCCGAACATTTTTCTGAGTGAAAGCAGTTTGAAGTGAATGTCAAAATTTGAACATGACCTTGTCCTTGACCTAATTTTCTAAGTTGGGACCCAAGGACCTTCAATAAAGCGACTCTATGTTTATACGGCTTACGGTTTATGAGTTTATATGCATATCACTTATATCAAATGCATAAGGGGAAAGAACTTTGATGCAATCCAACTCATCATCTTGAAGATATAGCAAGCACTTTGGTAAAATAAATTTGTCGTAATTTTTTACGGTTGTGAAGGAGTAGTGGACACAAGGAAAACAGTGTTCGGGGAGATAACACTTACAATGTAAAGTGTACGGTTTAACAGGGTCAGTTTCAAAAGCGCAATAACTGTTCGATATCATATGCGAAAAAATCTAGGCGACATCTTGCGAAACCACAATACTACGTAAGAACAAAATGTGGCGGAAGAAAAACAATAAATCTCAGAACAAAACCAATAGGTCTTTCCACGGAAAAGTTTAAAGACCTAATAATCAAAACCAAATAAATGGGTCTTTCCACGGAGAGGTGGAAAGACCTAATAATCAGAACAAAATCAATAGGTCTTTCCACGGAAAGGTAGAAAGACCTAAGTAATATGATTGTCAATGAACTATGAAAGTTTTACTATTATTCTAGCAAATAACCTTATGTCATCTCCGTGCCTATATCATCGTCCTAAGAATATATGAAATATTTGCCTCTGAACGTTAATCAACCAATAATCGATAATTCATTAATATGTCAAACCATTGAAGGTAACATGGAAACTACGTACAAACTAGTATGATTGTCAATGAACCATAAAACTTATACTATTATACTACCAAACAGCCCTGTCTCTATATTATAGCCCTAAAAAAACATGAAATATGTGCCACTAGCTGTTAAGCGACCACAATCAAGATTTCATCGCTATATCATTTCAAACCTTATACAGAACATGAAAACTAGTTATAAATCAATATGACTGTCAATGAACTATGGAAGTTATACTATAATACTAGCAAACAACCTTCGGCCATCACTATATCATCGTCCTACACATACATGAAATATTTGTCACTGGCATTAAAACAATCACAATCAATAATTCGTCGTTATTTCAAGTCAAACCTGAGTTGGAAACATGGAAAATAAATACAAATTAATATGATTGTCGATGAAATATAGATGTTATACTATTATACTAGCAAATAACCTTAGGTCATCAATATATATATATATAGCTATTTCATCGTCCTAAACATACATGAAATATGTTCCACTGAACGTTAAGCAACCAACAGTCAATATTTCATCCCTATTTCAAACCATTGAAGGTAACATGGAAACTAATATGATTGTCAGTGAACTATAGAAGTTATACTACTATAAAAGCAAACAACCTTATATCATCACTATACCATCATCCTACACATACATGAGATACTTGCCACTGGGTTTTAAGCAATCAACAATATATAATTCTTCGCCAATCGTATCAAACCTTAGAAGTTACCATGCAACCTAATTACAAATAATATGATTGTCAATGAGCTACCTATGGAAGTAATGCTATTATAATACAACAGATCGTTGGCGTTTTAATGGGCGGAGTTGCCTTCCTGGAAATATTTTATATTGCTATATTTGACAATGACCATAATAATAAACAATAAAATAAAGCAATATCTTACAAAAATAATATCAAATTGCACAAAAGAACGAGAAATAATGGATTTAATATATTCAAAGAAGACGGTGAACAAAAACTATTTGAATTTAATTCCTTTACAAATTGCGAGAATTATTATTGAAACAATAGCAACATGTACAAAATTTGTTTCTGAATATATTCTGTCTATAGATATTCATTGGTTATAGTTCTGCCAAATTAAAATATTTTGATTCTTTCAGATTAAGCTGTCTGCCTGTGAGGCTTACTTTCTTTTACAAATGTTTCACCGTCTATATTAGGTACTTATATGTTATATAAGTTAGGTTTATACATAGTTTGATTTTAATTACTCAGTAGTCATTATTTTAGGATTTTCCCAGGATGTGTATTTTCTTTGCTGTTGAAATGAAACAGATTTATTATCATATGTCAATCAGTTAGATGTGAAGTTTATCACATGTTCTTAGCAGGAGGTCTAATTACATCAGTTCCAATACAAATATACATGTCTTGTTAATTAGTGACCACTTGTGGCATTTGGCTTCCTTTGTCCTTTGTTTCTTGATACATTAATCTGGGTGCAGTTTTAACTCCTCCCACTTAGGAGTATCCCATTAAGAAGTTGTGTATTAAAAACCTGTGTATGCTGCCTTGAGTATTCATTTATTTAAATGCAGATTAAGCAGTTATAAGAATAATATTGGCTCTAATAGTGTTTTAGCTAAAAACTTGCCTCCCACCGACCCCTCCTTTCGCCTTCAATATTGCCATGACAGGGGAATCAATCTCAGCACGGTTTATAGATTTCATTTATGAAATTTTATCACTGGTTGTTTCAAAAATTTCACTCATCCCCCAAGAATTTCTGGGGATAAACTGTCAAATTTCATACAAATTCATTCCAACACCAATTCAACATCAACACTACTAGGCTTCCTCATAGCCTCCTTATAGGCTTCCTCATTGTCTCATTATAGGCTTCCTCATAGCCTCATAGGCATGATAGCCTCTAGGAATGATAGCCTCATAGGCTTCCTGATAGCCTCATGCATTTATTTTGAACCATCGTTCCAATTGGATTGGTGTGATGTCAAGCCAGGGGTCTATACTTTGCTACTTTCAGTATGCACATAGCTAGGCTCTTGGTTTAGGCATGGAGCAAAAAATTAATTTTTTTAGCTGAGTAGTTTCCCCAAGGGCCAAATTATAATTGTGATGTATATATATAAAATAAAAGTTGTAATTAAATTATGATTTATGTTTAATTCAAACATGGATACCAATGGCATTGCTACACAGTATTTCCCAGGAGTTTATTTACAAGATAGGTTATAGCAGGAAAAATTAGGTCGATAATAATGTGAGCACTAAATCCTTAACTTTACATATCATGAGTTCAAATGGTGAGTTCTGAAAGAAATCAGGGGTAATTAAATTATTTAAATTACTATGAAATTACTATGAACTCATTATGTGTGACTTTGAGGATTTTGTTCACTGACACATTTATTAGCGAAATTGAAATATAGGGCAGAAAGTTGCATCAGGATGGTTTAATTGTCAGGTCAAATAATTTGCAAAAGATATGAGGTTGGATGTTTGCTCAGGTGTTAACACACATTTCCATATTACATAACAGATTACCAAAGAAAAGATACAGTATAAATAACAGACAATTAAAATAAGATTAGAACAACATCACATCAAACAGAAATAGATTTACCCGAAAAATATTTACAAAGAATCAGAACACAATGCAAACATGGAACAAATGACAATTAAACATATTCAGGATCATTTCTGAGAATTTTGTATAAAGATTATTTTTTGTTTCTCTTGATAAACTTTATTTAATTATGTACAATTAGATATTCACTAGACAGTATTTGTCGGCCTCTGATGAGGGTTTACCTTGGAATATTCCTGAAAGAACCCGAAACATTGCATATTAAATTCTATAGAATTAAGCAATATAAAGTACGTAGTGTCAGGTCAGAAATATTGATGCCATACCATGAATAAGTGGATTTATGGTTATTATATACACCAAACAAATAAAAAGCTACTTTCTCGGCATTTCTTTTAATTTAAAAATTAAAATCTGGTAATGATCAGTTGATATTGCAAGAAACTTTTCTGTACCGCATTTATTTGCTAAGGTTTGCTTCTTAATTACACAGTAAAATTATATGTGTCCGATTTTCCAATAATTAGTTCTGTAGCCCGAGTTGTGACTGGATTTACAGGTGTGCGATTGCGCAATTTATTGCCCTCCAATTAATCACCTGAAATTAAGCTGGAGGTGAAGTTCTAAATGGATTATCACTTGGTAATTGTTTTTACAACTAAACAAATTACTTTATTTAAACAGAAGCACTGGGCAATACTATGGTATTCAATCCGGAAAAACAATATATGTCACGGTACATATATATTATATATATGTGTGTCTCTGTTAATGATAAAAAAAAAATGCACGATTTTTTAATATAAAATATTTGATATAAAAAAAAATATTTTGTTATATTAAAAATGATAAATGATGCATTAATATAGAAATTAGAAAGTAAATTATTCTACAACGACTTGCCATGTATATGAAATTAGTACCAGTTATAACTTATTAACTTTGTCACGGTAAAATTATTATAAGTATAAAAATTAATAACTGTAAACTTGCATGTAATATAATTTCGTCTCAATTTTTACAGATAAACAGTATTCTAAAATACTATTAATTGCCGGTTGTTGAGATCTAGCTAGACGATCAATTTGACTTAAACGCGTTGTCATTTGAATCGATGGATATGATTGGACAAAATTAATTAGCATTGTCGATAACCTATTGTGATTGGTTACATATGAATTGCTATCGAAAACAGGGCGTAAATGCATTTACGAATCGCCCGCTAAACTGTAATTATCCAATAATGTGGTTCCCGCGTTCCTTTATTATAGATTGTCGACTGTTAATGCATTTATGATCGATAATGATAGATTGTCGACGATAATTTCGTAAATGCATTTACAACCGTAAAGTATACTTTACGCCGTACATCTATAATGGTCGACCGATAATCTATCATTATCCCCGATAAATTGTGATTATCTCATTTATGTGGTTCCCGCGTGCCATATGGTATGGCATCTTGCATAAAGGACGTTAATAATAAAATAAAATCAATACTAGTATTAAAAAATCAATAGTCATGGCCTTGTTTTTGTAGGAATACCTGTTCAAGGTATGAAAATAAATGATGTGACATATTTTTATGTACTATAAATAGCATCTATCGGGCTATTTAAAACATGATTTACCTATCTTATCGAATGAAACAAACTGCCGACAAATTGTCCCTACCTCTTTGACTACAATCATCTTTGGTGTATCTAGTTTAAAAAAATGTGTTCGGTAACCCGGCCATTCAACCAAGATGGCCGCCACAGCTAAAAGAACATAGGGGTAAAATACAGTTTCTGGCTTATAACTCAAAAAAACAAAGCATTTAGAGCAAATCTGACATGAGATAAAATGTCTATCAAGTCAAGTTCTATCTGCCCTGAAATTTTCATATGAATTGAACAACCCGTTGTTGGGTTGCTGCCCCTAAATTGGTAATTTTAAGGAAATTTTACTGTTTTTTGGTTATTATCTTGAAAATTATTATAGATAGAGATAAACTGTAAACAGCAATAATGTTCAGCAAAGTAAGATTTACAAATAAGTCAAATGACCGAAATGGTCAGTTGACCCCTTTAGGAGTTATTGCCCTTTACAGTAAATTTTTAACCATTTTTCATAAATCTTAAAGTGCGAGGTTTGGCATGCCGCAAAACCAGGTTCAACCCACCCTTTTTCCCTTTTAAAAATGTCCTGTACCAAGTCAGGAAGATGGCCATTGTTATATTATTGTTCGTTTCTGTGTGTGTTACATTTTGACATTGCGTTGTTTGTTTTCTCTTATTTTTGAGTGTAAATTCACATTGCGATAAGACGTTATACTTTTCTATCCAAAATTCATGTATTTGGTTTTGAAGTTATATTTGTTATCCTCGTGGGATTTTGTCTGCTGCTTGGTCCGTTTCTGTGTGTGTTACATTTCAGTGTTGTGTCATTGTTCTCCTCTTATATTTAATGCGTCTCCCTCGGTTTTAGTTTGTTACCCTGATTTTGTTTTTTGTCCATGGATTTATGAGTTTTGAACAGCGGTATATACTACTGTTGCCTTTATTTAGTCATCTGTTATACAAATTTTCTTCTCTAAAACTACGGGGCCAAATTAATCCAAACTTGGTCAAAATCATCTTTGGGGTATTTAGTTTAAAAAATATGTCCGGTAACCCGGCCATCCAACCAAGATGGCCGCCACTGCTAAAAATAGAACATAGGGGTAAAATGAAGTCTTTGGCTTATAACTCAAAAACCAAAGGATTTAGAGCAAAACTGACAAAATATAAAATTGTTTATCAGGTCAAGATCTATCTGCCCTGATAAAGATAAACTGTAAACAGCAATAATATAAAAAAAGAAGATGTGGTATGATTGCCAATGAGACAACTATCCACAAAAGACCAAAATGACACAAACATTAACAAATATAGGTCACCGTACGGCCTTCAACAATGAGCAAAGCCCATACCGCATAGTCAGCTATAAAAGGCCCCGATAAGACAAAGTAAAACAATTCAAACGAGAAAACTAACGGCCTTATTTATGTAAAAAAAATAAACGAAAAACAAATATGTAACACTTAAACAAACGACAACCACTGAATTACAGGCTCCTGACTTGGGACAGGCACATACATAAATACTGTGGCGGGGTTAAACATGTTAGCGGGATCCCAACCCTCCCCTAACCTGGGACAGTGGTATAACAGTTCAACATAAGAACGAACTATAAAAATTAGTTGAAAAAGGCTCACTCATCAGATAGACAAAAAATACGAGTGGACGTGGCCGGGTACTTATACATCCCGATACAAAAAGACACAATGAACAGATCTGAGAGTACTCGCAGTTATCTGACAGCTAGTTCAAAGTCATTAACAACTAATAAAAAAATCATGCCTCTAAGACTAAACAATCAATCCGTACACATCCACATACAATGGATTTAGTGTAAAGACGTCATAAACAGCCAGCGAAAAACATGACCTTGTGCAATGCCAAATTACAGGTATTGACAGATTGTAGATCCATGAAAATGTATATGTATATAACTTACTAGTAATATTTTCAGAAAAGTAAGATTTACAAATAAGTCAATATGACTGAAATGGTCAATTGACCGACCCCCTAAGGAGTTTTTGTTCTTTATTGTCAATTTATTGTAAATATAACGGAATTTGATGAGACTGTTATTAAAGAGAGAGGGTTAGCTCTATAGAACCAGGTTTAATCGACCATTTTCTACATTTGAAAATGCCTGTACCAAGTCAGGAATATGACAGTTCTAGTTTATTCGATTTTGATGCGTTTTGTTATTTGATTTTGCCATGTGATTATAGACTTTCCGTATTGATTTTCCTCTGAGTTCAGTATTTTTGTGATTTTACTTTTTAACAATTTTCATAAAATTTATAAATTTTTACCAACATTTTCCACTGAAACTACTGGGTCAATTTCATTAAAGATAGAGATAATTGTAAGCAGCAAAAAGGTTCAGTAAAGTAAGATGTACAAACACATTACCATCACCAAAACACAATTTTGTCATGAATCCATCTGCTTCCTTTGTTTAATATTCACATAGACCAATGTGAGCGACACAGGCTCTTTAGAGCCTCTAGTTATTTATTGTTTACTAAATATTTCAAACATACCTTCAATGACATTACTTATAGTATACTACAAGTTTTATAAAAAAAAATAGGCATAACTCTTTTTAAACAATAATGTGTCTATAATACATAGAAGCCACACTCGCACTATTATTTTCTATGTTTAGTGAGCCATAAAATTGGGGTCAATACTCTAATTTGGAATTAAAATAAGAAAAATCATACATAAGAAACATGTGTACTAAGTTTCAATTTGATAAGACTTCAACTCCATCAAACATTACTTTCACCTACAACTTTAACCAAAAACTTTAACCTGAAGCTGGACAGACGGACGCACAGACCGAAATGGGACATAAAAAGTCTCTCGGCCACCATATTAATCTATAGTATAAGTTTAATGAATGTCTAGCAATAATTGGACCTGTGAGAGCGTAAACAATACCAGACGAAGTGACGCTGAGAATTTCTTATCCCCTTCAACACGTTACGCAGGGAACAAAAATATTATTTGAGGTACCTTATGACCATTCAGCTAAATAACCAATCAAAGAAACCAGGATTACATTTTGTTTAACGTCAGACGTGCGTTTCATCTACAAAAGACTCATCAGTGACACTTGAATCCAAATAAGTTAAAAAGGCCAAATACAGTACGAAGTTGAGCATTGATGACCAAATTCCTAAAAGTTTTGCCAATTTCAGCTAAGATAATCTATTCCTGATGTAGAAAAGCCTTAATTTAGTAGTTTAAATAGTTAAGTCTTAGATGCATGTTTTTTTTTATTGTTGTTAGTGGCTTTGAACTAGCAGTAATATAACTGCGAGTATTCTCAGATCTGTTCCTTGTGTCTTTTTGTGTCGGGATGTACAAGTACCCGGCCACGTCCACTTGTGTATTTTTGTCCATTCCATTTGATGAGTTAACCTTTTTTCAACTGATTTTTATCGTTCGTTTTTATGCTGTACTGTTATACCACTGTCCCAGGTTAGGGAGAGGGCTGGGATCCCGCTAACATGTTAATCCCTTCACATTATTTAAGTATGTGCCTGTCCCAAGTCAGGAGCCTGTAATTCAGTGGGTGTCATTTGTTCATGTGCTACATATTTATTTTTCGTTCACTTTGTTATATAAATAAGGCTGTTAATTTTCTCGTTTGAATTGTTTTACATTATATTATCTTATCGGGACCTTTTATAGCTGACTATGTGATATGGGCTTTGCTCATTGTTAAAGACCGTACGGTGACCTATAGTTGTTAATGTCTGTCATGTTGATCTCCTGCGGACAGTTGTCTCATTGGCAATCATACCATGTCCTTTTTTTTATATTAGCATTTAAAAGAATTCCATTATTTTTAAAAAGTTAATTTATAAATAAGTCCTGCCACAATAATGGTTTAAAAAAGTGGGACAGGGTTTAAAAAAAAAGTTATAGTATCATGCAATAACTGGATTTATTATACTTTACGAAAATGCCATATTTTGATTGGCTAATACGAGGGTGTTACTCTATCACATCCATTTTAAGAATGTTACCCTCTCGTCCAGACCAATAAAAATCGATAATTTAGTTAATGGCACATTTTTTTTTGTAATTTTGGATCCTCAATGCTCTTCAACTTTGTACTAGTTTGGCTTAATTTTATAAATACCCCTCTAAAAAGCATTAACAACCTTGGCTTCGCCGCCGTTGACAATTTTTTTCTCGGGGTACCAATGTACTCTATCACCCTCTCAGCTATGTGTTATTAATATAATAACAGACAGTTTAAACGTTTAACTACATAATATTGACAATAAAAAGATAAAATTAAGCAGATAAAATGCCAAAATGTGCTTCTGAAAAATGACTGTGGGAAAGTGACGTAGGTTTCATTGGTGTCCAGTAAAATGATTTAAATACACATACTTTGTGACAGTGACTTTTAAGTTTATGCATTATCAGTTCTTTCCATTGGAACAATGCACATTTTCTCTGTTAAGTGTCTCAAGACTTTTTTTGGATGTTAGACTCTCTACAGTTTTGACCAAGCGCACGAAACTTCCTTATTCGTGTTTAACCTATTATAAATTAACACAGAGACAACATAATATAAACTGCCTTTTGAGAACCATTTTAAGAGATGGTTTTAGAGAAAAATATATGAAAAGTTATCTTTTTATGAGTATGGAATAGAAAAACAAGAAAATTAAAAAAAAAATGTAACGATCATTTCAATGGACACCAAAAATTGTGTCAAACACTAATATTCTTATAAAAAAATATCCGTCAAGTTTTCTTATCTTTTGATAATGAATTTGATAGAAACTCCATCACAATAGTTATACAAAGAAAAGATATAAGTCTAAATAATCCATGTAACAATCGTCACAAAATGTAACAGCCCACGTGCAATTGCCACGTACTCGGGGTAGTGACTAATGGGTATCGTAACAAAGTTTACCCCTGGATATTGGAAGATGCACCGTTTCTTATATATTTATCTTTACATTCTTAACTTGGCCTCTGTCACCAACTAGCAATGTGTGGGACATGATGTAGCCTTTGCGCAGACCTTGTGCGAAGCAACAACAAGTGCTAACATGTGCACTATCCAAAACGTTACTGTCTTCTAACAATGCACTACTATTCTGTGCACTATCTGGCTTGTTCCGCTTGTGCACTTCTTGACCAGTGTACGTATGTACAACTTTGATACTCCTGCAACCTTATTAAGGTACGCAGATAGATTCCTAAATTTATTAAATCACTTATAAATTGTAAAGAATTACCCTTTTCATTCTTTAAGGCGTCTGGATTATCAATCAAGCGACCCTTGTTCTGACAGCGCATCAGCTTATATACTAAGGTTCTGGACCATACCATTTGTGGATGTTTGACCCTCTACAGTTTTGACCAAGCCTCACGAAACTTCCCTATTCGTGTTTAACCTATTATAAATTCACACAGAGACAACACAATATAAACTGCCTTTTGAGAACCATTTTAAGAGATAGTTTAATTGAAAATATATGAAAAGTTGTTTTTATGAGGATGTCATAGAAAAATAAGAAAATTTGAAAAAAATGTAACGATCATTTTAATGGACACCAAAAGTTGTGTCAAAAACTAATATCCTAATAAAAAAATATCCGTCAAGTTTTCTTATCTTTTGATAATGAATTTTACAGAAACTTCATCAGAATAGTTATACAAAGAATCGATATAGCATCTAATAATCAAGAGGATGTTGAAATTCAATTCAAGTCTCAAATATTCCATGTAACAATCGTCACAGCCCCCGTACAATTGCCACGTACTCGGGGTAGTGACTTATGGATATCGTACCAAAGTTTACCCCTGGATATTGGAAGATGCATCGTTTCTTATATATTTATCTTTAACTTCTTAATTTGGCCTCTATCACTAACTAGCAATGTGTGGGACGTGTTGTTGTCTTTGTGCAGACCTTGTGCGAAGCAGCAACAAGTGCTAAC
Organism: Mytilus edulis; assembly: GCA_019925275.1. Classification (NCBI taxonomy): domain Eukaryota; kingdom Metazoa; phylum Mollusca; class Bivalvia; order Mytilida; family Mytilidae; genus Mytilus; species Mytilus edulis. The sequence continues at coordinate 2,401,340 of CM034352.1, forward strand.
CTGTTCACTATCCAAAACGTTGCTGTCTTCTAGCAATGTACTACTATCCTGTGCACTATCTGGCTTATTCCGCCTGTGCACTATCTGATCTGTTCCGCCTGTGCACTGCTTGACCAGTGTACGTATTTACCCGTGCACTATTACCTCACAGTCGCCTATGCACCGATTACCCGGTGCGTATGTCCAACTTTAATACTCCTGCAACATTATTCAGGCACGCAGATAGATCTATTAAATCTTTTATAAATTGTAAATAATTACCCTCGTTCTGACAGCGCATCAGCTTATATACTAAGGTTTTTGGACCATACCATTTAATTTGGACGTTACCATATGTCTTATTCCTATGAGTGTTTGTATATTCCTAAACTCCTATTTCTAAACGTTTGAATGCCGGCCCTTATGTTTACAACTACCGATCGGAATATTTCCGGGTTTGCTAATCACATCCTGATTTTTAATATTATAAATTTCCATAGCAATGTGAACAAACTTTCATCACATTACCCACGCCTCCAGGAAATGCGTCCCCGCATTTGAACGAAATCAATTGAGCACATCTACATCAGATGGACATTTTCCAGTCCCAAACTCTATCCGGGCATTGCCTCGAGCCATGTCATTCAAAAACCTCAAAAATAAATATCATGAGACAACTGTTACTTCTTCAGTAACTAACTACTAGACCACCTCGTAGATATATTATCTTCCGACATGACAAGATTCTTGATTAACTGTATTCTATTGCCTTCACATTGGAGGAAATGTTTAATTAGTGTAACAACTTAAATTTATCAACTTCATCCTAAGCGTCCTGAAGTCGTTTTACATATTGTTCTCAAATATGCATGCTGACAGATTTATAAGCTACTAGTACCTAAATTTTAACCATGATAACTAAAAAGCCAAATAATACATTTAAAAATCACTGAAAACATCACAAAGCCAAATAATACATTTAAAAATCACTGAAAACATCACAAAGCCAAAACCGGTATGCAATAATTTTGCCTAACAACCGGTAGCTTATGGACCTGTCAAAGAGCTTGTAGAGAGGGATCTTTAACGTGCACAAAGCGTGGTACTCCATGAACACGGGACCTCTGATTTAACGCCCCCATACGACGGACATACATATTAAAATCAACAACAAAATAACTTTTTTAGTAGTGATTCCCTCACTTTTAATTACAATTCAAACTGCCTGTTAATCTATACTTTAAAATAACTTCCATTATTCAGTGTCCTCATAACTCATAAAAAGTTCAGCTTATGACATGCACTTAATTATCGACACTGTTATGTCCGGCAACTGCTTTCAACCTTTCTGGTTGGTATGTGTGTTTAAAAGATAGTGTTTTAAAAATCACCCCATCCTTCTTCCTCTGTTTCAGAGACTAGAATGACGACTTAATCTTTCAGTTTGGATGCAAAGGTAGTAGTGGCATTGGTGCACTCGATATAGGTGTGGACACTACACTATTTGGCGAGATCGATCTTTGAACAACACCGGAACTCTCTGGTACAAATGGAGTAGCTGTCTAGACTGTGCTGAAAGTTGTAGAGTTGTCAGATTCCGAACTATTGCTGTCACTAACTACTGAAGCTGTCGCTGTGGACACAGTGCATAACACTGTGCGAATTGTCATGGGAGTTATTGATTTTTGTAACATGTTCATAACAATTAGATAAAGGAGAGACTATTTGAGTTATACTTCTTACTATACATTTATATCATAATGGCTACTGCATATAGAGAAATATGAGAGAAACCTCCACTAGGCTCGACTGGCTTTCGTACTGTCTATATACTAGTATAATATTATTTCTGACAGTTTCTTTATCATAGTACACATACGTGTAGTCAGCCATAATCATTCCGAAGAACGACATATATTATAGCATATATTAATATAGCAAGAGCGCTCCTCTGGAATTGTTTTAGAGATATTTCTCCAATCTACAGAGCCATTAGCAGTAAAAGAGGGACGAAAGATACCAAAGGGACAGTCAAACTCAGTAATTATTCATATGTTATATAGTACAAATTTCAACAATAACTAAAGATATTTACAACTATTTACACTGAACATGACAAAAATTAGATTCTTCAAAGTCTGACCCCCCTTTTTTATGTAAATAAAAATATCATTCTAGTAAAGAGCTTAAACATAGTACAGGCGACTTACTCGCCCAGCTAAAATTCACTTTTGTGAAACTAGCACTAGGATAATTCCATATCACCAAGTTACACGCTAAAAATTACGGATAAAAATTTAAGGTTTATTCCCTAAACCTTCATATCATTTGCAAGATCTCTGTATATTTATTAACATACATGGCCTAATAGTCTGTAACTTCTAGAGAATAGCCCTAAGCTCACAACAAAATAAACATTAATCTTTCTCCTTTTTCTCATGTTCATAATTTACTCAGCTATTGACCAACCACAGTAAAACATACCTTTTTCTGTTGATACTGTTAATTACAGCACAGGTATAACTTAGGGGAAGCAGCTACTTTTTATTACTAGCTTAACTAAGGATTTTCTTACCCCAGGAGTAGATTACCTTAGCCGTATTTGGCACAACTTTTTGGAATTTTGGGTCCTCAATGCTCTTCAACTTTGTATTTGTTTGGCTTTTTAACTATTTCGATCTGAGCGTCACTGATGAGTCTTATGTAGACGAAACGCGCGTCTGGCGTATAAAATTATAACCCTGGTACTTTTGATAACTATTAACCAAATTCGAACTTTGCCGCTTCTGAGCTTTTATATGTCAGCGCCAGAAGTATTGAATTTAGGCCTTACGATTGGTTCCAACAATATTCTCCCTACTCTAATAATCACGTGACCATTACTGTTTATGTTATTGTATCTTTTTAGACTTGATTTATGTAACATTGAATCAAACTTATAATAAACTTTATTTATAAAGCTACATAGTTTGTCAGATTCTTGGTTTGAAGTGTATATGGCTCGAAACCGAACTTTTTACCGATAAGCCCTAAAGCTATCGGGTTGCCTAGTAACTACATCAAGAAGAAGTAGTATTAGAAGATAGTACTTGACTTCCTTTACAGTAAAAACATGTGAAACCAAAATTGATCATGAAGACCTCAATATCTGCTTTTATTTATTTATATACGTATTATAGAACATGATAAAGAATATATATATACAACCATGCGATCCACATTATCTAACAAAATCATGCAGCAATGCAGGCTGCTTATTTTCCTTGCGTGGACGCTCTTTTTAGTCTGATTCATATCTTGAATCACTTTGATCAAAATGTCCAAAATGTTTCCCGCACTATCAAGCTCATTCTTAGAAATTTTGGGCACCACACTTTCCGGCTTCACAGTATCATCTGATTTTTGTTGTCGTTCATCTCTATTTCTCCTCTCAAAAGTTGCCCTTGCACAACCTCATTATATCTAGATGTATAACCTGTGGTCGACCACGCCTACCACAGTTAATGAGATAGTTAACATCCGAGTATTCTTCGAGTACTCGAAAAAGACCATGCCAGCAGGATGTAAATTTAGGAGAATAGACAGCTTTTCGAATTGGAAAGAATACATATACCTGGACGCCTATCCTGAACTTTCTCCAGTTTAACTGTTTGTCATAGTACTTTTTCTGACGCACCATGTCCTGTCTCACGCGTTTTCCATATTTCTAACAAAGTGGTGAGCTTCCTCCATTCGTTCGTGAAGTTCCCATGCCCATTTGTTTTGATGAATTTTCTTAAAATAATCAGGTACCTTGTGCATCAGGTCCATAGGTGTAGCAACTTCGCGACCTAACATCATGCGATTATGCGTACATCATGTGGTCCCATGTTGAGCTGATCTATATGCCATCATATCATAGGGCAGTAAGCAATCCAAATTGTGATGGTGTTCATCACCATTTTTGCTAATGTGCCATTGAATCTCTCTACCATTCCGTCACACTGCAGATGATAGGGAGTTGTTCTAGTCTTATCTATCTGCAGTGACTCACATTTTCTTGAAAAAAATTCGCCCTCAAACTTCGCACCTTGGTCAGAGTGAACTACAGTAGGCACACCGAAACGTAATTCATGTATTTGGTTTTGATGTTATATTTTTTATCCTCGTGGGATTTTGTCTGATGCTCGGTGCGTTTCTGTGTGTGTTACATTTAAGTGTTATGTCGTTGTTCTCCTCTTATATTTAATGCGTTTCCCTGGGTTTTAGTTTGTTACCCGGATTTTGTTTTTTGTCCATGGATTTATGAGTTTTGAACAGCGGTATACTACTGTTGCCTTTATTTAATAGTTCCATAGATGTTACACATTTATTCCGTGATCCCCTACTTTCTAAATTAACTCAAATGGTTACGCTTAGTCACTTGTTTATTATAGAAAAATGTCAAATATCACTACAAAGAGATATTTTGTTTACACGTGACTTTTGAGTTCCTCATTTCAAGGCGCATTAGGAATATTGTCCCAAATGCATAGAAGTCCTTTGCTGTTTATTCGGACCTTTTCTCTTAGCACAGACTTCACAACCGGCTATATATGCTACTATGTCCTGTTGTACACCAGGCCAGTAGAACCTATTCTTGATTCTCGATAGCGTTTTCTTGGTGGTCCGACGTCTTGTTATCATGGCACTGCTTAAGTATACGACGTCTTTCTGTGAGGGGCACTATCACCCTTCTTTTGTTATTGTCTCTGTGCACTTTGCAAATTACTCCATCCTGAATCTTCAGGTCATCAAACTACGACCATAAGCTTTCAATAACATAATTGTATGTTGACACTGTCTGTACACGTTGTTGTGCCTTCCAATCAGAGCTATATCCACATTGACTACAAGGTATCTTACTCAACGCATCTTCGTTCTGGTGCTGACTTCCTGATCTGTGTTTTATTTTAATGTCATACGTACTCAACACCTGAAGCCATCTTGCTAACTGTCTCTCTGCGTTTTTAAAGTTAAATAACCATTGCAATGAGCTGTGGTCCGTTCGAACGATGAATGCTCGGCTATACAGAAAATGACGAAAACTTTTGACAAAGTGTACTACTGATAAGAGTTCTTTTCTAATGACACAATATTTCCGTTCTGTTTTTGATAATGTTCTGCTTCAAAAAGCAATGACTCTTTCTTTACTATTAATTTCCTGCGATAGCACAGCTCCAATAGCGTTATTACGTGTGTCAGTGTCTAGGATGAATGGTCTAGATAAGTCTGGATGCGCAAGAATGGGTGCTTTAGTTAGTTTTCCTTGCAAGGCTCCAAAAGATCCCTTGCATTCTTCTGTCCATAAGAACTTCCGTCCTTTTTCTGTTAGTTGATGGAGACATATGGCGATTTTTGCAAAATGTTCTATTTTTTATATAATACTCCCTTTTTTAAGATTGGAGTATGAAATGCTCAACCCTTTAGTTTCGACCTGTATCGTTTTATTGTATAATAATTATATTATTATTACCAAAACAAATGTCTTAATTAAGCATTACTAACTTAGTCAAATAATCGTTTCCCTAGTTCAGTAATAACCACAAATACCCAAGAATGAGCGTAATTCGCTCGAATCAATTGGAAAGGGACAATCCTTTATGCTCTTTATCTTTTCTGGATCCGTGGCTACCCCTTCCGCGGTGATGCCATGCCCCAGAAAGTTAACTTTCTTTGGAAATAGTATGCACTTATTGGGTTTGAGCTTTAGGCAAACCCCCTTTAGCCGACCAAGAAACGATCGCAGATTTTCGAGCATTTCTTCTAATGACTTTTCAACCACAATTATATCGTCCAGATAAACTAGACATATACTCCACTGCAGTCCCTCAAATACTCCCTCCAATAATCTTTCGAAGGTTGCTGGTGCACAGGCAAGACCGAATGGTATCTGTCGAAATTGAAACAGTCCCCGTCGGCCTGCAAATGTAGTTTTTTGGCGAACTTTCTCTGCCAGTATCCCGAACAAAGGTCTACAGTAGAGAGCCATTTATTTTCGGACAATTGCTCCAATGAGTCGTCAATGCGGGGTAATGGATATGCGTCTTTTACTGTTTAAGCGTTCACCTTTCGATAATCAGTTCCGTATGATTGTTTTATGTTCCATACATTAGCACACTAGCAGACATCGGCAAGCAATTTCCATCACTAAGTACACTTGCAGGGAAATATCCTACCTCCTTGAAATCATCTGGCAAAAGTTCCATTCCGAACTTTTTATATGTTACCCACTTCCAAAAAATAGAAATGTGTTCATCTTTGTTGCAACTTAGATGTGGTATTACACTTGCGAGTTCAGTTCCTTTAATCCTCATGTCATCTACTGTAGTAGAGATCATCAAAGTTTGTAATATAACTTCAAAAAGAGTGTCTTTATTATCTGCAAATTCAAAGAATTCACTTGCATTTTTCAACATGGCTTTTCTGTTTTTTACAGCATTCGTTACAATTCTTTTGATAACCCCGAATTCACCATCACATGGTCCTTTTCCATGCCTGCTTCCAAAGAAGTGTTTCTCAACAGGAAAACCTAAGTCTGATTTGCCGTGAAGAGCATCTGCAAATGGGGTTTCGACTTGAACTGTGATGCTGCTCAATCACTGAAGTGAATCTGCTTCTTAGATTTAATCTCATAAACTCTTTGTATATACTCGTTTGTCAATAAAAGTTTTAAATAGTTAATTTATATGACCATATCAATAATAAGTCATGTCAGCAGAAGTGTAGTTTGTAGTTGAATGGTTCAAATAAACTCATCATAGATACCAGGATTAAATTTTGTATTTACACCAATCGCGCGTTTGGTCTACAAAAGACTCATCAGTGACGCTCAAATCCATAAATGTTTAAACGGCAAAATAAAGTACGAAGTTGAAGAGCATTGAGGGCCAAAATTCCTAAACGTTTTGCCAAATACAGCTAAGTTAGATCTTTTCCTGAGGTAGAAAAACCTTAGAATTTCAAAATTCAAAAGTTGAATGGTCAGTCAGAAGTACACCATTAACAATATTCGTATATGCCTAGCTATCAAAGTATATTTAAATGGAAAATACCTCTGCTTCAGGAATTGTTAATATAAAATTAAATAAATATTGAAATATAACAGAATAAAATTAGTTGACAATTTTCATTTATCCAGCAACATGCTAATGAAAAAAATTAATATAGAAAATACTCGTCTAAAGTAGAATGCAGGCATTGCTTTTGTAAGCCATGCATTACCGATGATTAAAACAAACAAATGTAGCAGAATAGTCAGTCAGAAGAACACCAGTAACAATAATTTTATCCGCCTAGCTATCAAAGTATATTTTAATGGAAAATATCTCTGCTTCATGGCTTGGTTTAGAAATATAACATACACTTTCATTTATCCTGCAACAGACTCTAGGTTCCGCGACAATTTTTCTCTCTAAACATCACATTTTGAACAAGGTTATCATAAAAAAATATGTCCCTGAAGTGAATGTGACAAAGAGATTTGAATTTCAAACTATTTCATGCATTGTCTACATTTCCCCTGGTATTTAGATTACTGAAAATACGTCGTCATAGAGAAATAGTTTAGTTTTTAAGTAAATTGTTATTGTAATAAGGTATTTAAGAAATAATTCATGGGGGCTTGAATATATCTTGATTTTACCACGGGTTGGCCCTTTATGACAAATATTTTACCCTGAGCGATAGCTTTGTTTACGTTTCTGATGTGATGAACTTCGGCTTCACAAGCATGTATTTTCCCGTAAAATGCTTATTTTCTGACGTCGGGTACCTCATTCATAAAAAAGCATATAACGTGGGAGTACAATCGGATCAGCCCTGGCAGTATATTCATATTTTACCACGGGTGTGAACTCAAAGCGTTTGAAGGACGTCATGTTAATAGAATAAATCATAACATTTTATTTTTTCAAATTATCTATCTTGATCTGACGTTCCATCCAACTGTCCAAATATACTTTTCTTTAATAGGTATCTTAAGGGCTGCCAACTGTGGTCTTGAGACATTTGATGTGTTTGAGGATGGAATAACTTCTCCCGGTAACCTAACATCCATGTTTGAATTAGCTGCCAACATAATAGTCATACTTGTTATCACACCCTTCGCTGCTTTAGGTCGACTTCTATTCCAGTGTATCATTTGAACAAGACAACAGTTCATCAACGTTTTTCTCAAATTTTGCATAACATGCATTTATACCGCTGATTGACTGCATTTCGTTGGCTTCTTTTGTTTCTTCTCCTTTTCTCCGAATGTCGCGTAAACTATTCGGTTGATCTTTGGCGGAAGGTAGGTCATCGTTGTTGAACTCAACATTTTCATGAAGCGGTGTTGCATTTAGATCTATACAGGGCTTGTTCATAGTTTGACACTTTCTTTCTTCCGGTGAGATAGGTCTGCGTTATTCTTATTATTTGTGATATTACTCTCGTATTACTTATAACACTTGATACAGAACGTGATCCTGGCTCGCTAAAAGGTACGACGCAATTTCTTTTCTGTGTCGCGTCCTGTCTGAATGACATTTCTTTCCACAATTTGCTCTCATTATTTATGCATTATAACGTGACTATAGAGGATCCGCATACTTGTTGAGGACTGGACGGACGACGTCTGACTGAACTACAGAAAAAGGGAGGAAATATATATAAAAACCGACAAAAAAATAAAAATATAGCTAATTATAAAAAATGTATACAGTATCCCAGAAAGTTTATGTTACCAAAGACCGAATTTTACATTAAATACAGTTTGCTTACGTGTGTTCTAAGATGTTTAATTTGACAAAAGCATGTACATTTTACAAACTTGTGTTAAATAAAATTGAGAATGGAAATGAGGGAAGTTGTTTTTTGAAACAAAGTATTGTCGAATAACAATTCAAATGAATGGATCTTAAATTAACTAGCTATCATCTCATTCTGATTTTAAAACAACTTTGAAATAAATTATGTGGAAGTCTGCCACAGTTCTTGGTTACTAACAAATGTTAGAGTCTATCCCTGAGCATCTTATCAATTCCGCTTATATATGTGAAAATATATTTTTTTGAAACCTTTAACTTTTTCAGTGTTAGCAAGATACAACCGTCTCACTATAGAAGAGGAATGTCTTGTTCCAATTAAGGGCCCGAATGGCATAAGCATAAGACATGACTTTTGAGAAAAACTGAAAGCACTCATCAATCTTTGTAATATGAACTTTCTTCAGTAAATATTTTCAAGCAGCTCGAGCATTTTATAAATCATAATGCAATTGTGACTGATATTAGATTTACAAATATATATCAAAAAGTATATATATATATATATACATATAACAAACCGTATGCATAATCATATGAATGTATAACTTTGTCTATCCTGAAAGGTCATTTCCGTGTAAAAAAATGAGTCGTCTGCAACGGTCAAGTGAATTGAAAATTTTGAAAATTTGACCTATTTGGTGAAATGAATATTTATTTTGTTTATATTGTTGTTAAATAAATAATAATCTAAAATAACAATATCGTTATTACCATAGAAGTTGTTATACATTGTCTAGTATTCCAGAATCAAATTTATGATGCACATTTTACAAATGAAGAATGGAAGAGGGGGGATAGGACCTTTATCGGGACTCCGGGATCGGGTGTTATTAAGCTCGGGATTTCTTATTTTTAAGCCCGGGATTTCGTGTTTTTAAACCCGGGATTTCGGGATCAGGACCCCTCCTACCCCCCCCCCCCCCCCCCCCCCCCATGGAAGATATTTATTTATAAGATCGCCGAAGATGGAGAACACATTGAAGATGTTGTTGCGGAAAAAATGGCAATGCTCTTAAAAAAGAAATAAGTCATATATTCACTTTCCTATGCCAAAGAAATTAGTAAAAAGTCAATTAATGCCGAGTCATCCGTGACTCCTTTATTATCTTTAATATAAGCTTTGGATTTCAAATATTTTGCCCACGAGCATCACTGAAGAGACATGTATTGTCGAATTGTGCATCTGGTGCAAGAAAATTGGTACCGTTAATTTTATTATTACTTGGAAAAAAAAGTTATTACACAAGTCTTGAAAGAGGTCAGGGTTCTTCGCTTTTCTACAGAAATTTTCTACTTTGTAAATTGTTTGCGCAAAAAGAGTAATGTGGTGATTTTTCTTTTCATTTCCCCCCCCCCCAAAAAAAATAAATAAATAAATAAATAGATAATGTATAACCTTTGTCACAAATACTTTGAAAATGTCTAGTTAACGTTAATTAGATACGGCAGTAACCAAATATTCAATTTTGAATTAATCTTTTCAAGTTGTGAACGATCGGTGAATAAAATAATATACAAAATTCAAAATAACTTCAGTTTTAGCACTTTTATTAACCCAATCTAATTAAAATAATGTTCTGTAGTATAACGTAATCAGAGATCAGTATTTTAATTAGATTGTTTATTTACCAATCCTTTTAACCGTGAATGATCAAAATTTAAATGGAAACAAAAACGCGTAAATTGTCCAATAAAACTAGTTGAAATAGGTACAAGCTTTTCTTTAAATTTCGTAAATAAATAAAAAAGATACTAAAAATTAATTCAACAATAAAAAAATCCTGAAACGTTTTTTTTTTTTTTTTTAGATTTTCCTACTTCAGGAACACTGAAACCAAATATTCGGCAATATGGACACAGTGTTAGAAAAATAAATAAACTCACGAAATCCGATGCGCTTTTCCGAATATGTTTCTAAATAATAATAAAATTTCAATGCCAAAACACTGATCAATGAAATTATATTTTAGTCTAACCATAACATAACAAAATCACATGCTAAAAAACTGATATATTATGCTGAAAAAAACCCAGGTGCGATTAATTTGTACAAAACGAAAGCTTGTACACAATATACACATTAAAAAGTTAGTTATTTTTAGATGGTATATTTTTCTTTTAGTTACCTGTCTATTCTCAGACTGTCGTTTATTTTATTGTATTTGTAATTTTTGTATTTGAGTGTAATTTAATAATTAAATTGAATTGAAATTGTTAAAACCGCTTTCATCATTTTTATTTTAAGTTAAAAGAGAAAATTTTCTTTTATCTGTGTATTTAAATAATACACATATAAATATCTTTCTATATAGATATAAAGATAAACAAATAACCAATCATTATAATACTATATTCTATCAACCAATCATATTAATACTATATTCTATCAACCAATCATTATAATACTGTTTTCAATTAATTTGGAAAGATTTCTACGAAATGTGTTTTAAATTAAACGGAGAGTGTTTTATTGTAAATAAATTGACCATGTCACACTAAACATCTCTGAGTATACATTACGTTGTGACAAAAGACAGACAGGGTTATAATAAAGAGTGAGAGGTAAGATACAGTATTAAAGACAAACAATTTTCACTGATGCCGTGAATTAGTATCTGTAGTTTAAAAATTAAACTTTCAGTCGAAGGTTTCATATTCATTTTAAAAATTGATATGTAGTTTACAACGATCGTTTTACATAAAACTTTGTACTTGTTTGGCTTTATAAATATTTTGATATGAGCGTCACTGATGAGTCTTATGTAGACTGGCGTACTAAATTACATCCTGGTACCTTTGATAACTTTTGATAGATAACTTTTGAAATATTTCATTAAAACTGATTAAAACAAAATTGTAAAGCATACATGTACGTGTTAATGAAGAACATGGAAGACCATGGAGATATAACATTGGTCATTCAATGGAGAGAACAAAACCAAAAAAGGATGAACTTGTATTGCTTACACAACCTTTTTTATTACTACCCCTCAAGATCACACATTCGGCTTTATTGTTCAACTTTTCTCGACTTTTGGTATGGCAATGATTGTCGGGTTTTCTTTAAAACATTAACATTCTTTTTTTCTTTGCATCAAGTTTGAGTAACTTGAATTCTGAACATCGACAGGAACAACAGTAAATTGACCTTACCATGCTTACTGATAGAATAAATCAGAACTATTGCGAAGCACTAACTACTGAGAAAATAATATTTTCGTGTAATAACATTTCACTTGTAACGGTATAGAGATATTGGTGAAAAGTAAACATATATGCATTAGATGAGTCCGATGCGTTTTTATCAAAAACGTTCTAATAAGAAATAATAATTGAAATCGAAAACATAGACCATGAAGGGCAAATTAATGGAAACCCATACTCTGACTAATTCACATATATAACTGATGTCTTATTCTGGAAATAACAGATTTATTTTAAGCTAAAATAGAACATTTTCTATTTTCTGTGTAACTATATAATACAAATATATTTAACTTTCTATATAGATATGAATATAACAAAATAACCAATCCTTATAATATTATATTCTATTAATTTGGCAAGATTTCTACGAATGAGTTTTAAATGGAAACGTGTTTTTTAAACTGACCATATCAAATAACGTTCGATTAATTCGCTAAGTATAAATTACGTTGTGGAAAACGATACACAGGAATAAAAAAAACAGTGAGAGGTAAGAATACAGTATTAAATAAGACGAACATTTGTCACTGTTGCTGTGAATACATGTCTGTCATTTAAACTTTTGTTTTCAGTCGTCGAAGTTTTCATACTGTTTAATATTTCAGTAAATGGTCCATTATATGATGAACAAAGAAAATTATTATTTGATAAAGTTATCACTTTTTGTACTAATTTTAAAGAACTACCTAATGATAAGAAATATTTCTGGCTGTTCACAAATGAGCATTTACCAACTCTCGTATGCCTAGGAAATTACATTATCAAAGGTTTAGAAATAAGATCCAGATGTAAACAAAATATATGAAGTAATATGACATTTTATTGTTATAAGATTTAATATAATAGTTATGTTCCGGACCATATGCGTATGGTCATGACCATATGGGTATATACTCATATGGTCTGACCATACGCGTATGGTCCGACCGTACGCGTATGGTCGGGGTAGTTAACACTCTGTTACAGTTTACCTTTAATACTTCTAAACTCTTTTTATGGTATTACAGTTTATTAAAAAGACGTCATCATATAGGTAATTTTATTATTATATTATTACAAAAAGATAAGCTAAATAAAAATAAGAAGTTTCACATAGTTAATTTTACTTAATTGTCAAATTTAAAGTAAACACATGTTATACCAATGGCCTTTACCGATGGTTATTACCGATTTGTTATTAGGGGTGAATGGCAATATATGTCGACTAAAAAAATATAAATCTCAAAAATTTCTTTATGAACTGTTACATAAGAAGTCACTGAAAAGTAACACAGTTTATTTAATAAGTTGTCTTGTGAATATGGTGTATTGCAGTCATTTAGAGATTCTTAAAAAAACGTAGACCTCGGTATCACTGTACGCAGCTGAAAAAAAGGTAGCTTTTCACTCGCAAGCAAAAGGTGTAAATGACAAGGATGGTGCAAAAAATTCTAGCAAATGCAAAAAAGTTATGATGCCGTGTGGAAGTGAATGTCACCTAAGCCTACATGCAAGAATGTTACTAGCGATGAAAACTAACTATGGCATCAATTTTTAATTTTTACGTAGTTTATTATAAAATTAATATATTGTCTTTTAATCATCACTGTTGTTTTTAGATAAAGTTTTTGTATTATTGAAACGTTTACAATGTAATTTGAAAAAATACCTATATGGTCTAAATACTCATATGGTCCGGTCCGTTAATAACCAAACGAGTATTATACTCATATGGTCCGACCATACGCGTACGGTCGGACCATATGAGTATACGCATATGGTCACGACCATACGCGTATGGTCCAAATACTCATATGGTCCGGAACAGTTATATAAAACACATGTTGTGTTAGGCTCTGATCCTGTTCATAACGTTATAGTATGTATTAGTTTTCTATTTTGCTTTTTCCAATCATATTGTGTTGTAAAATGATGCCCTTTATGGGTTCTTGATTAGATTAATAAAATTCTTATCTTATCTTATCTTATTGATAATACACATTGATATGTAGTTTCAAATAAGCGTGTTACTTACAGATAATAAATAACTTTCATATTAATTCAATTAAATTGATTATAATTGTGAAGCACATATGATTGCGTTTAGGATGAACATTAAGGTGTTACATTGACATTTCAACACTTTAATGGCAAGAAACCGCTTCATCATTTTGTTTTATGCGAAAATATTTTTTGCATGAACCCCCTGAGGGGTTCATGCTTATATATTGGTGAGTTTTGGATGTGTCTATGGGCCACTCGATATCTCTCGGCCGGAAGTCAGAATAAAATTCTCGGAACGTCTCGAAAGTTTTCTGTCATTTATACAGGTCTAAACAGGTTGTTATCTACGGCTTTGATATGGTCCCTTGATGGCCCTTGACGACGCAATTATATCTGTTTTAAAACGATTACTGTACACTGTGTGTATTTGGGTCAATTATAAAGTTGTCTCGATAACATGTTAACTAATTATGTTTGAAGATTTAACCACGGGATACTGACTGTGTATTTCATTATAGACTTACACATGTACGTGGAGAACATATTGGTTAAACTATTAATATTAGATCGGAAAACAGAAAGATAATATTCTTATCAAACGTATTTAATTCAATCGGAATGAAAGAAATATATATATAATATAAACTGTATTTATGTTTCTGAAGAAACTAACAATGATTGAAATCAGAATATTTTCAGAGTTGCAATTAAGGAATAAGTATTTTATATGACAATATACTCTGCTTTGGGTTTTTTAAATATTCATTTGTAAAGGAAAAATAAAAATAAAATCTAATAAAATTCTTGCATCCTACAAAAAAAAATGTTTACAAACAATAATTATTATATTTTTACGTTTATTATCTCGTACCGTTTTAGTTTTTAGGTTTGATTAGTAATAATTTTTATTTTTTTGTATTGTAATATAATCATAAAACGGAAAGTAAGATGAATTTATCAAATATTTAGATTTTAAACGGTCGTGAATAAAAACACTTGTGTGTTCTTATTTCATAAAGCATTATTTCAAATCCTTGCTGCTCACAACAACCATAAAAATAATTTACAATATTCACAACAAAATTTAATTACAACCATAATGTTGATTATTTTATATTGTTTTAGTATGGATTTAGTTGATTTTGCTTATATTTTGTATAGTAATATATTCACATAGTGGAATGTAATAATTTAGAAATAGATTCATTCGATAAATACAATGTCCATCCGTAAATACTTGACGTTCGTGTTTATTAATGTTATATATATATCCAAAAGAATTTGAAAAAGAAAAACTAACAGGAGCGTTAGTTCATTATAAAACTTTAATTCAATTTTTGTTTGTTTGTATAAAAATAGTTTAACATTATAGCATCTACATATTTTTACTATGGTACGGTTTTGAAAATTGTATTCATTGTGTTACTATCTTACACGTCTTGATTCATGCACATTATAGATCACATTTCAAAAGCACACTATCGTTTTGCGTTGTCAAAAATTCCGGATAAAATGTCAATTCGAATTCAACTATTATATTAAGATATATGTTGACGCAAATTCGTATTCTTTTCCTGAGTATCAGTGAGATGCTTTCTATTTACTATTTCGTGCGCTAAAATACTACTTGCATGCAATACTATTAGATTCACTCGTGAAAGCTTATTTTCGTTTTTGTTAGCTAAATTCAAGACACGGCAGAAAGAGATTTACATTGTGACTTTCAAGCACGATCATCATTACTAAAAGTATTCTGACCTCGAGTTGTTTCTCTTTTGTTTCTTTTTTGAGTCACTGTCCTATTATAAACTTTGACCTTTTTGAAAAGCTAAGGATTATCTACCCAGATTCCTAAACTTTGTTATGTATTTAGCCTTTTAACTTTTTTCATTCGAGCGTCACTAATGCTTTTTTATAAACTTAACTCGTGTCTTGCGTACATCATTTTAATTCTGGTATCTTTTTATATCTACATACCTTTTTATATAAATTGGTTATTTTGAAAGTGTATACAGGTATTAATAAACTTCTGAATTAAGGAATTCTTCGGCAAAACTAAGTTTCCCTGTATAATGTTTGAATTGATTTAAGTAAAATCAGGAAATCCTTAAAATTTGAGATGTTTTATGAGACCAAAATAAGTCTGTTCACAAGAGGTCCGAATAAATTGCATGCCACAGGTTTCACCACATATAAAACATCTACCATGAGTAAAGACAGCTTCAAATACGAGTTGGGTATAAAGGCATTCATGTAGGAAACAAAATATAAAGATATGATAGATAAAATAAATGCATCCAGAATTATCCAGATTATAAAACAAACTGAGAGCATAAATTTATATTGCGATAGTGGTTTGTGTAATTTGCATAAGTCATCCGGTTAGTAGAAATGAGAATTTGCCAAAGGGTTATAATTGGAAAAATTATGTACATTCCCAAGTAATAAATATAATAGTCGAGGCTTTAAAATGACTATTCAAATCGGCCCATGCAAATAGAAGCTGTAAATATATACTTTCAACTGGCTTCTTCTATTCACAGTCAATTATTTAAATGCAAAAGAAAAAACAAATTCAGCAACACTCTTTTGGTGACCCGGCAGTCAGCCGTCTTAGGTTCATGTATTGCTTTTCTTTTTTTTTTTAAAGAAAGCAAATTGTTTCTATTATCCGTGTATCTAAATAATACAAATATAAATAACTTTCTATATAGATATGAAGATTACAAAAATAACCGAATAATTATTATATTATTTTTATAAATTATGCAATATTTCAACGAAATATTTTTTTAAAATAAAACTAAAAATTTGCATGATTGACCATATCAGGGATAAAATAAAAAGTGCAAGGTAAGTGAATCCGTGTTATTTATTTTAAACCCTAATTTTGAGTCGTTGAACATTTCATACTGATAATAAAAATTGTTTTGCAGTTCACAACATACGTGATATGTACAATTGATAGATAACCTAATTTTTCAATTAAATCGATTAACTCGAAAATTGGACACATGCTTGCATTTAGTAAAAATACAGAAGGTTTACATTGACAAAACAATTTTTCAACGGTTAAAACAATTGCAAGAAAGGATGGTCAGGTTTTGATTCTATGGGATAACCCCACATCTTTTATTACAACTCTTCAAAATCATCTGATTCTAGTTCAATATTTTGTAGGCGACTTTTCTCACCCTTTTTCATTGTAGTAATTGCCAGTTTCCTTTATAACATTCACTGTTTTTACCTTCTATAAAGTTTGAAACACTTGAATTCTGAACATTGAAAGGAACAACAATAAATTGTCTCGGGTAATAACAGTGAGCTAGCAGTGACAAGACCCAGTGCTAGATAATAAATATAGACTGAAGGCTCGTCTGTAGCGTTTTTATCAAAAACTTTTGAATGTAAAATAATAAATATTATCGAAATCATAGACCATTCAGAGTATATTAATGGAAACATTTACTCTCACCAATTACCATACCAATCTGTTGTCTTAATAGTTATCAAAGGTACCAGGATTATAACTTAATACACCAGACGCGCGTTTCGTCTACATAAGACTCATCAGTGACGCTCAGATCAAAATTAGTGTAAAGCCAAACAAGTACATATTTGTTGAGTTAGAGGTGGAGGTAGACAACGTGTTTTATAGTTCTTTCATTTGTCTTTGTTCTAATATTAATATCACTTTTACTGTTGAATGGTTTTATGTGATATCCGTTTGACGTGGCTCGGTACTTATACATCTCGTCAATGTGTTTGTATTGGCTTTCAATTTTTTGTGGTTTGTTTTGTATATGCGACTTTTTGTATTTCTTTTGTTCTTATAACGTGACTCTGTACTTTAAAGATCCCGTCAGTATGATAATGATCTATTATATGTCATTATAATATATTTCTATTATGAATGACAATATACGTTGAACCACAAACGTCAGAATCATTCAATCGCGTAGTTGAAGTAACTATTTGTGGATTCTTACAAATTCTATATATAATTTTGGACTAGTTTAAATTTCGGTCTATTTCTGAAATTTATTCTTACATACTTTTGATTTTTTAACCCTGTATGATAACATTGCCTATGTAAAATTTAAAATTGTTGGTATGCACATTGAACGACAAATTTATGTGACGTCATACACTCAAATCAGTGAATGTGTTCGTAGATAGTAGATGTTTTGTGAAAATGCCTGTACCAAGTCAGGAATATGACAGTTCTTGTCCATTCGTTTTTGATGCGTTTTGTTATTTGATTTTGCCATGTATCTGTATATCTGTATCTGTGTAAGGAATTCCCTCCTTCAAAGGAGCACTTCTTTTCAGAATCGGTTTAAATGTTCACAATATATATATTTACAGGACTATATTTACAGGGGTCTTTGGTAAACAAAAAAAGTAAAAATCTACGCCCGTGGGGTGAATGCTGGCTACATTCAATGGCCCTTTCGTTTGTTTGACGGTAGAGCTTTCAAAAGTTCATTTCTTTTGGTATGTAACGCATAGCACAGTTTTCTATTTATATACTCCACTTTGAAGCAGTTGTCCATGCATTTGCATCTACAGCCACATGCGCATAATAATCTACTTGGGTCTAAAATAAGCTCTTTATTTATTACTAAGCTGGTTAGGTTAAAGCATTTATCACAGTTTTTAATGCTACGAAGAAAGCAGTCTAATTCATACAAGTATGGTATACGAATATTATTCAGAGGTTTACAATCTAGAATAAAATGTTCAACAGTTTCTGAATTTTCGTTGCAGAGAAGACAAGTTGGATCTATTGAATTCTGGTTAAATGCAGCCTTATTGCTTTGCAGGTAATAAGTTCCTGTTAATAGCTTTAATTTTGGTTGTAGGCGGCTAATATCTTGTGCAGAGGTACCAACACTTGCCAGACATGGATGAATATTGTACCATAGAATATTATTTGCAGATAAATTGCGAAGAGAGCTGAATAATGATACTTTTGTCCTGAGTTGTTCATACCAAACGTTGTCCACTGCCTTTGTGATTATGGACTTTCCGAATTGATTTCCCTCTAAGTTACGTATTTTTGTGATTTTACTTTTGAATAGCATTGAGGACCCAAAATCCAAAAAGATGTGCCAAATACGGCTAAGGTAATCTATTCTTAAGCTGAAAATTACAGGTTTGTATGAATTACGATGTTAAATCCGCTTTCGTCAATTTTATATTAGGTTAGACATTTTTCTATTATCTGTGTATTTAAATATTACAAATATAACTAACTTTCTATATAGATATAAAGATAAAAAATAAGCAACCATTATTTTACTATTATTATTAATTCGGCAAGATTTCAAAGAAATGTGTTTAAATATAACTGTGTGTTTTCCATTGACCATATCAAATATAAGACACACATTTCTGTATAAATTACCAATGAAAAAGATAGGAATAAAATAAAGAGTTAGAGGTAGGAATACAGTATTAAATTAGACGAACAATTTTCACTGTTGCTGTGAATAAATATCTGTAATTTAAACGTTGATTAACAGTCGTTGAACTTTTCTTGTTGATAATTCACATTGATAAACATAGTACTTGTAACGTACAATTGGAAGATAACTTTTAGAATATTGCATTTAAATTGATTAAAAACAAAATGGTAAAGCAAACATTAATGTATTTCGGAAGTCATGGAGGTATTACATTGACAATTCAATAATAAGAACAAAAACAAGAACGGATGACCATGTATTATCATTTGATTTTACCATGTGATTAGGGACTTTCCAAACATACTATTAATAGTTTTGATTTCGTTCTCTCCATGAAGATTGATATATTATTCTGTTCTTTCTACACAATATATGACGTACACAGATCATGGTAATGTTTGCTTAGTTAAAAATAACATGCATTATGACATAAACTATTTAATATTCAAACTGATATCATTATTCATCCATAAATATAAGTTTTAAATGTCGAAGTACAATTATACTTTCACTCAATTGCCTTTTTATAATGATAATGTTTCGTTGAAAACATAATTTAAAGATTACCTAGAAGTCAATTGAATTACCCTTGCGTTAACAAGCCCATTATAAGAATTGTACGAAGTATTTATAACATCGAAAGTGCGAACATACAAATCATAAATTTCAAAGGTAAAGGAGCATTAATCTTTCCAAGACGTCAGATCTTTTGTAACAAACTTACTGCTCCAACAGCACATTTCTTAGAAATGTGAAAAACAATATAGATTCACAAATTTATTAACATAAGTTGAAATATGATATATATATACAGAGTTAGAGGTAGGAATAAAGTATTAAATTAGAATATTGCATTTAAATTGCATTTAAATTAACTGAGACATTTATTGTCGAAATCCGGATCTGGTGTACTAAAATATATTGACACCGTATGTTTGTGGCATAACATCGCGGCCACAAGTTTAAAAAGTTTTTCTGTTTAGTATTAAATTTATTTTAAGATCCATTTTGTTACATCTTGTGATCAATTTTATTTGGCAATCGCCAATGGCAGTCAGCAGGGTTCAAGAACATCAGTTGTTCGACCTGTTAGTCAAATGCGTTTTGTTGAAATATACTTTTTCACTTTTTTGGTCTTTTGGAAAATGTTGTTTGTGCTGTTTTTAGACCCTTCTACAACGAAATTTGTTTAACATGCACACGTATAAAAATTGCGGTTTTTATCCAACGCAGTCATAAGTTTGAACGTAGTTTTCAATTTAGACTCGTTTATAATTTTTTGTTTGGGCTTTGTATCATATTTTCCCTCCGGTTTATATGATCCGTTCATCCTATATTGACTCTTTAAATTCAAGAGTTTATCTAAAAATTAGGTTACTTTTTCTAAAAATGAGGATACTCTTAATATGGCCTTCCAAATACCGTTTCGATCCCTAACATCACTGAAGAGACATTTATTGTCGAAATCCGGATCTGGTGTACTAAAATATATTGACACCGTATGTTTGTGGCATAACATTGCGGCCACAAGTTTAAAAAGTTTTTCTGTTTAGTATTAAATTTATTTTAAGATCCATTTTGTTACATCTTGTGATCAATTTTATTTGGCAATCGCCAATGGCAGTCAGCAGGGTTCAAGAACATCAGTTGTTCGACCTGTTAGTCAAATGCGTTTTGTTGAAATATACTTTTTCACTTTTTTGGTCTTTTGGAAAATGTTGTTTGTGCTGTTTTTAGACCCTTCTACAACGAAATTTGTCATGCACACGTATAAAAATTGCGGTTTTTATCCAACGCAGTCATAGGTTTGAACGTAGTTTTCAATTTAGACTCGTATATATATATAAAAATATTTAAGAAGGCCTACATATAATATATTAGTCTATATTTAGATCTTTTAAAATTCATTTACACTTTTATGAAATTCAATTCATAGTATATGTGTCATACTTGAACATATTAGTCAAAACATGTTTGTATTAGATCGTTTTTTTACTTAAAGCTGTCTCCCGTCTGTTTTACCATGTGTGTTTTTTTATCCTTTAGAAATCAAAGAATCCGCAACATCTACATATTGATGCTGGCAATTACAAATAATTCCTTTTGGTAGAATTGGAAAGTGCAACTGAACAAATAGAACACTTTACTTTATCAATTTATTAATAGGATTTACAATGGGCAATAATTACTCAGACGGCATGAATTCTACATACCATTCAATATCTTCTGATGAAAGGAAAAAACATCGGTGGTCTAGTTTCGAATATTATCCTTTCAAGTGCGGAAGAAGGAGAACTGTGTATAAAGGTATCTCATTCGAATCAAAACGTAATGACGAGATCGAAGAACCAACAGATGGAAATGTTCATGGCAAAGGTACTAAAACTAAGAGGGTAAATACCACTGACGTTATTGACAATTCATACTGGTCAAAAAGAAAATGCGTCGTGAAAACGGCAAGTAAAGACGACATAATGATGAATGATAAAAGCAATACGGAATCGCAGTGGTTTAGAAAACTGTTTATTACAGGGAACGACACTATCAGTTTGTTTCGGAAAGAACTAAATATAGAAACAGAAAATAAATTAGGAATTGCTTTTGCTAAATCTTATTTGACAGAGATCGACAGCATGCCATCATTATGGAACCCAATTTGTCACTATTGCTGTAGTTATAAAAGTAGACTTAGAATGGGTGACATTGTTTTGATAGAAGACAGAATAGAAGGACCATTCAGGCATTTTATATCCGTCCATGGGACTTGCGAAGATGACTGTCCTGCTATTTTAAATTCGTTTCTCCATTTCACATACCA
This sequence comes from Mytilus edulis, assembly GCA_019925275.1. Classification (NCBI taxonomy): domain Eukaryota; kingdom Metazoa; phylum Mollusca; class Bivalvia; order Mytilida; family Mytilidae; genus Mytilus; species Mytilus edulis. Next base: position 2,423,626 of record CM034352.1, read on the forward strand.
CCAGAGTGAAGGAAAGATGGTTATGTGCGACTTTCAAGGAGCTGAGGAGAAAAGCAATATCCTTCATCTTACCGTGCCAACAGTTCATTCAATTGAGAGGTCATTTGGACCAAAAGACCAAGGCGAAGAAGGTATTAAAGAAGTTCTATCGAACCATAAATGTAACGAGTTATGTCGTAAAGACTGGTTGAAACCGTAGTACGAAAACAAACACTTTCATAGAAAGCTAAACTATTATAATCCGTATGTGTAATAAATCAAATTAGTATTGGACTTTCGCCGCAAACGTTTGAAAAGTAAAAAAACACAAAAGATCAATAAGAGTAAAGGGACCAAAAGGAATACTGAAACACATCTGAGGGCAGCTTTAACAAAGGGAAATGGAATTTGGGTTTGAAAAAAATGTATAAAATTAAACTTTATAAAACATTGTATATTTACAAATTGAAAGATAATGAATCTAGTGTATATCTTGAATCAAGTGATTTGTGACAACCAAAAAATTACCAATTTTAGAAATGTTATCGTTCACGAGATTTTTTTCAATATGAGAAATCATTCTGATGGTATTTATCTACACGGAGTTATTTTCTATCAGAACGATATATAATTTTTTTGAAGGATCAAACCAGACGATACCAAGTCTCAATGAAAAGTACTTTGAGGCATATATCTATATATAACATTATATTTATTTTTATAATTTCAAATCCTCACTATCCAACTGCCTGTTCATATTTTATTCTGGGTATTGCACATGTCATGTCTTCTTAAACTGGCCATGGCGTTAAACAGTAAATCCCAGCGATGTGTATAAAAAAGAAGATGTGGTATGATTGCCAATGAGACAAATATCCACAAAAGACCAAAATGACACAAACATTAACAACTATAGGTCACCGTACGGCCTTCAACAATGAGCAAAGCCCATACCACATAGTCAGCTATAAAAGGCCCCGATAAGACAATGTAAAACAATTCAAACAAGATAACTAACGGCCTTATTTATGTAAAAAAAAAATGAACGAAAAACAAATATGTTACACATAAACAAACGACAACCACTGAATTACAGGCTCCTGACTTGGGACAGGCACATACATCAATAATGTGTGTGGGGGGGGGGGGGGGGTTGGGGGGGGGGGGTTAAACATGTTAGTGGGATCCAAACCCTCCCCCTAACCTGGGACAGTGGTACTGTTTACAACATGAGAAACGAACTATAAAAATCAGTTGAAAAAGGCTTAACTCATCAGATAGACAAACAATAAAATTGAACGTGGCCGGGTACTTAAATATCCCGACACAAAAAGACACAATGAACAGATCTGAGAGTACTCACAGTTATCTGACAGCTAGTTCAGAGCCACTTACAACTAACAAAAAAATCATGCATCTAAGACTAAACACTCAATCCGTACACATTCAACATACAATGGATTTAGTGTACAGACGTCGTAAACAGCCAGAGAAAACATGACCCTGTGCAATGCCAAGTTACATGAAAATGTATATGTATATAACATACGAGTAATATTTAGTTAGCTTTTATCTACTGATAACAAAATCAATATTTATACCAATAAAGACAATATGTTGTCTATGATGCTTGATTTTTTTTTATGGTTTATTATTTTGGGTTTTAACTAGCTTTCAGAAACTTGAGTGTATCACTATTATCAGCTCACCGGGCCCGAAGGGCCAAGTGAGCTTTTCTCATCACTTGGCGTCCGTCGTCCGTCGTCTGTCGTCCATCGTCCGGCGTTAACTTTTACAAAAATCTTCTCCTCTGAAACTACTGGGCCAAATTTTACCAAACTTAGCCACAATCATCATTGATGTATCTAGTTTAAAATCTGTGTTTTTTGACCCGACCAACCAACTAAGATGGCCGCCATGGCTAAAATTAGAACATAGGGGTAAAATGCAGTTTTTGGCTTATAACTCAAAAACCAAAGCATTTAGAGCAAATCTGACATGGTTAAAATTGTTTATCAGGTTAAAATCTATCTGCCCTGAAATGTTCAGATCAATCAGACAACCCATTGTTGGGTTGCTGCCCCTAAATTGGTAATTTTAAGGAAATTTACTGTTTTTGGTTATTATCTTGAATATAATTATAGATGGAGTTAAACTGTAAACAGCAATAATGTTCAGCAAAGTAAGATTTACAAATAAGTCAACATGACCAAAATGGTCAGTCGACCCCTTTAGGAGTTATTGCCCTTTATAGTCAATTTTTATCCATTTTTCGTAAATCTTTGTTTACTTTTACAAAAATCTTCTTCTCTGAAACTACTGGGCCAAATTTTACCAAACATAGCCAGAATCATAATTAGGCTATCTAGTTTAAAAATTGTGTTTTGTGACCGGGCGAACTAACCAAGATGGCCGCTACGGCTAAAAATAGAACATAGGGGTAGAATGCAGTTTTTGGCTTATAACTCAAAAACCAAAGCATTTACCATGTTTACAGCAAATCTGACAAAGAGATAAAATTGTTTATCTGGTCAAGATCTATCTGCCCTGAAATTTTTAGATGAATCGGACAACTCGTTGTTAGGTTGCTGCCCCTAAATTGGTAATTTTAAGGAAATTTTGCTGTTTTGGGTTATTATCTTGAATATTATTATAGATAGAGATAAACTGTAAACAGCAATAATGTACAGCAATTTAAGACTCAAAATAAGTCAAATGACCGAAATGGTCAATTGACCCCCTGATAAGTTATTGTCCTTTATAATCAATCTTTAACAATTTTTATAAAATTTGTAAATTTTTACTAACATTTCCCACTGACACTACACGGAAAAGTTCATTATAGAGAGAGATAATTGTAAGCAGCAAGAATGTACAGCAATTTAAGTCTCAAAAATAAGTCAAAATGACCAAAATGGTCAATTGACCCCCTAAGAAGTTATTTGATCTTTATAATCAATTTTTAACAATTTTAATAAAATTTGTAAATTTTTACTAACATTTTCCACTGTAACTACACGGACAAGTTCATTATAGATAGAGATAATTGTAAGCAGCAAGAATGTTCAGTAAAGGGAGATGTACACACACATCACAACCACCTAAACACAATTTTGTCATGAACTCTCTGCTTCCTTTGTTTAATTCACATATGCCAAGGTGAGCGACACAGGCTCTTTAGAGCCTCTAGTCTAGTTATATGTAATTGTACCACCTTTGATAAGTATTAAGAATGACGATACATTTTTACTTCTCGTAATATGGCCAACAAACTATTTTCGCCAGTACTCAGTACAACACAATTGTTTTACATCTCCCCACCCCTATGACAAAAATTAGTACTAGAAGATGCTCGCGAAATTGCGATACAATTGGTCAAGTTTTGCAACTAGAGTTTTAAATGTTAGTGAGCAGTACGTCGACTGAGCATGTGCGAAAGCGCATCAAACAATAACGGTCTCCAAAATGGTTTACATTTACTAATTGTGACTTGGATGGAGAGTTCTCTCATTGGCACTCATACCACATCTTTTTATATCTAATTACTAGTAGAAGAATTAATTAGATCACAAGTAATCTTTAGCGCAACATCTTAAGATATGACACTCCTAAATATTGCACACATTGATTACGATATACTTCTTTTACGGTTTGGTCCTGTATGCTAATAGTTTACAACAAGAGGTAAAATATCAGCATTGAAAGTCAACCTTAATACAAATTCAAGCTGCCATGAATGATTTCTTTTAAAGCAGGACCGAAGGTCTGTATGTGAAGGGCACTGTTTGGTGTTCCCATGAATGAATTTTAAAGATAAAACTTTTAATTAAATAAAAAAATAATATGTTTACTTTTAGACAATTTTTATATTCCCTTTTAATTCGAATTAGTTTACTGGTCCTTTCAACATCTTTTATTATTTGGATCCAACAAAAATACCAAAGACTGAACACGATCAATTTAAGAGATATCAGCTAATAAAAAGTAAAATGATAAAAATACCACAAAATTGTGATATTGTTGCCATATATTTACGATGTGTACTTATAATTTTCCGCGTTTCGAAGTATAGAAGAAAAATTATTGTACTAACGGTTCTTTCATATATATATGTATAGTCTTGTGATATAATTTGTAGTATCACATGAGTGGTAAGTTTTTCGCGGGCTTATTTCACTATTAGATCATTTTCTCGCCAACTTTGAACTGGTCAAGATCAGGTTGATCCATTATTAATTATTTTGTATTACATATTTGTACATTGTTTAACAGTATACTCTTTGTTGTATTTTGTTTAGATAAACATAAGCCAATTTTGAATACTGTTCAATATACACCTCTCGAGACGATCTTACGAGCATTAGTTTTTTTTCCCCAATTCGTTTTGAAAGCTTAAATATTTTGTTTATATGTGTATATATATTATTTGCTTAAATTAGAACGTGTATTAATGATAGATTATAATAAAATTCGGTGTCTTTCTAGACTTGTTGGCGATCGAATGTTCAAACCGAAAAGTCCGTTATTAAATGGCAAAAACAAAAGTCCAAACACATCAAACGAAATAATTAATAGAGTCATATTCGTGACTTGGTATAGGTATGTAAAAAAAAGGAGGATTAAACCTGGTTTTATAGCTAGCCAATACTCTCACTTGTTGACAGTCGCTAAAATATGTCATCATATTGTCAATGATGTGTGAATAAAACAGACTTAATACCCTAAAAGTAAAGGAAATGAGCTGCAGCAGTCATTAACATGTTATAATCGTAATCACTATAAAAAAAATAATATTTTACATAGAACACAACAATGCATATATAGACAAATCAAATTAGCAAAAATGAAAGACAAAAATACAAAACTTGACATAGCATAATAACGGGAGGCATAAGTACATAGCCACGTCAAATGGATATGACAAAAACCAGACTGAACAGTAAATGGAATATTCATTAAAACAAATTAATGTAGCAATACACAGTTAGAGGTTTAGTTTCGCTTTATGGTGAAATTTTTAAATATATTTTTTTTGTACAATAAAATTGATTTTTAGATAAATGAAGGATAATATAGCCTTCTTAGTGGATTTATATGAACATTTAGATTGTTTTTAGCATGTTTTATCCGGCATTTGTTTGTCAGACAGTCCGTATTTTCCTGTCCGTACCGCCCATAGGTCCATTAATTAATGTAGTGACAGTCCGTATTTTCCTGTCCGTACCGCCCATAGGTCCATAAATTATTGTAGTGTTTATCAACAAAGATTTGACGCTCGATCTTTTCAATTCAATTTTATAGAAAAACGAGCAGAAGTGCATATGATTTTTTTATGACCTTTTGAGAGGTATAAACCTATGGTGTCATGTAAAATATCACTTTAATTATTGAAATTTTCCTTTTGACCAAATTTTGGAGACTTTTGTGACATGTTCACCCCATTTTTTGCAATATTTTGTATAACAAAAATGCAGATTGTTGTCATGGTTACACCAAAAAGTAATTATATTTCATCATTATAACCATTAGAAATCAAATCTCTTTCTATAAATATACACATGCATAACACAAATATTAGACCTAATTTGTTAGAAAAAAAGATAAATGATAAGAGTCAATTTTCAGTTGTTTTTCTAACTGTGTATTGCTACCTAAAGAATACTACAACACATTATTTAGATGATTAACAACGTTAATACCCAGAATCTAAACTTGAACACCATCGTGTATTATTCGTGAAGATGATACGAAATTTTTATCAACAAGGTTTTGTCTGTTACCTTTCGATGAACTTTTTTGGAGAAAAAGGACGACACGTTTTATGACATACACCTGGGTCATGCAGCTTCTTCTACGTCACACTGGTGACGTTTTACAAAGTCTGAATAGGCCCGAGAACACAATAAATTCAAATTAAAAAAAATCGCACCTGCTGCATCTCAAAAAGATTTTTAGTGTAGTGTTCTACTATTGGGACAAACAATATCAAAATTATAAAAACTTTTACCAGCTTTAACTTAAATATTGACAATCTGTTAATAGGGTCTAAAATTCATTTTGACAGCTTTAGTCGTACTATTCTTTTTAACCTTCGTAAACTAGACGAAATTACTACTAAACATAAAGATTCAGCACCCAAATATTTTAAACATGTAATTTCATCCCCCTTTTTGATATTTAATGCACTAAATATCAAGAAATAAATTGGGAAAGAATATAAAAAAACCCCAACAACATGCTAATTTTAAAACACTGTTCACACTAGGGACTATATTTATAGACAATGACGACCAAAGGACGATAACTGTGTTCTTTGACCAGTAACAGGGTACGTACTAGTTCCACACAAGTCACACTGATGGAACTGATCTCAGCTTTTCCCCGAGTATTTTCTTTTGAAGTACGTCACGAGACTTGTGCAGTGTCTAAAAATAGTTCACGATACATTCATTTATTTACAGCATCAAGGATATGTCATGTTTACTTTTGTTTGTCTGTTTGTCTTTTTCATTTTAAGCCATGTCGTTGTCAGTTTATTTTCGATCTATGAGTTTGACTGTCCCTCTGGTATCTTTCGTACGTCTGTTATGGACACTAAACATGCTAAAGTTACTAGCATATATTGTTTGCCTTGCAAGGGGTCATATTTTTCTCAGACTTTATATGATGTCTTAACATTAAATCTGATGGATGTGTACCAATTCATTTTCAATTTCCAATTTGATTAAATTTACTGTTTGCAATAGCTTTAATTGTTCAAAATAATAAGAATGTTCTTATCCCAAGCATAAATCATAGCCGTATTTGACACAACCTTTTTCAACTTTAGATCTTCAGTGCTGTACAACTTTGTACTTTTTTTTTCACTTTCAATCTTTTACTAGTATATCTTGGCGTCTCGTGTCGTCTAGTCTTGTGTGGACGAGGCGCGTTTTTGGCGTATTAAATTTTAAACCTGATGCTTTTTGTTATCTATTAATCATGTGTTACCTTGTCTAATATGTTCTCCTATTTATTTGTATTGTAGTCCTGTTATATTATGTTGTCATTTCAATGTTATATTTAACATTTCCATTAAAGGGCGAGGTTTAGCATGCCACAAAACTAGGTTCAACCAACCATTTTTTATACGCCCGGGACGGGACGTATTATGGTATACCGTTGTCCGTCCGTCGTCCACACTTCGGACAATAACTCAAAAACGCTTTCACCAATTTCCATGAAACTTAAGTGAATTGTTTATATCTACTGACGTAAGCTCCCTTTCGTTTTTTTTTTATTTCAGATTTTAAGTTTTGGATTTATGGGGCTTTATTCATAAAAATGGGGTGATTTTCAACACTTCGGACAATAACTCAAAAAGGCTTTGACCAATGTTCATGAAACTTTGGTAAATTGTTTATATCTATTGACGTAAGCTCCCTTTCGTTTTTTTTAATTTCAGATTTTAAGTTTTGGATTTATGGGGCTTTATTCATAAAAAAGGGGGGATTTTCAACACTTCGGACAATAACTCAAAAAGGCTTCCACCAATGTCCATGAAACTTTGGTGAATTGTTTATATCTATTGATGTAAGCTCCCTTTCAATTTTTATAAATTTCATATTTTAAGTTTTGGATTTATGGGGCTTTATTCATAAAAAAAGGGGAATTTTTAACACTTCGGACAATAACTCAAAAAGGCTTTCACCAATGTCCATGAAACTTTGGTGCATTGTTTATATCTATTGATGTAAACTCCCTTTCAATTTTTATAAATTTCAGATTTCACATTTTCTTGTTATGAATTTTTATGCTTAAAAAAGTGGGAAATTTCCAATAAAAGACAAGTTAAAAGAGCAACGGGCGTATTATGCGCTAAAGCGCAGCCCTTTATTCCCCATTAAAAATGTCCTATACCAAGTTAGAAAGATGGCCCTTGTTATATTATTGTTCGTTTCTGTGTGTGTTACATTTTAACGTTGTGTCGTTTGTTTTCTCTTATTTTTTAGTGTAAATTCACATTGATATAAGACGTGTCACGGTATTTGTCTATCCCAAATTCATGTATTTGGTTTTGATGTTATATTTGTTATTCTCCTGGGATTTTGTCTGATGCTTGGTCCGTTTCTGTGTGTGTTACATTTCAGTGTTGTGTCGATGTTCTCCTCTTATATTTAATGCGTTTCCCTCGGTTTTAGTTCGTTACCCCGATTTAGTTTTTTGTCCATGGATTTATGAGTTTTGAACAGCGGTATACAACTGTTGCCTTTATTTTTCATCCTTTACCTTTTGAAAAGTAATCCATCAAACATTCGGACTGGACTTCTTGTTTTTACTTTCACTTGTTATATCTTTGACTGTAGAAAAAAAAGAGATAGTCTCACTTTTCATATAAAAATAGTATCGGTCATAGAATTCCTAATATTAGTGAGGTTATTTTTTTATATAGATTCCTGGCACTATAATTAACGTTTAAAATGCACAATTATGAGATATTTCCCTGGATTTTTTGAAATACTAAGGCTTTTTTTTTTTTTTTACCTCAGGCATAGATTACCTTAGCTGTGTTTGGCAACACTTTAAGGAATTTTAGATCTCCATGCTCTTCAACTTCGTACTTTAGTTGGCTTTTTCAACTTTTTGGATTCGAGCGTCACTGATGAGTCTTTTGTAGACGAAACGCGCGTCTGGCGTATATATAAAATTTAGTCCTGGTATCTATGATGAGTTTATTGGTTACGTATAAACAATTATTTTCCTATAATTTTATAGGATACACATACTATGTTTGTTCAATATTTGAATGAATTCAGTCACATCATTCATGAGAAGTTTATTATTTCCTTCAAACAAATCTTGACAAATCATACTTGTAACTACCCTTTTCCAGTTTTCTAAAAATCCATAAAATGCTCTGTCCGCAGTTGCATTTTAATACATGCATTATGTCATCCAAATGCGACGAACTTTGCTGCATGGCAACAGTTCATTACAAGCAACTAATTTGAGAAGCACAAATGTAATACAACAAATAATCTAGTAGTCAAGTTATTCCCCTTCATGGTATGTAGCATTTGTTTTTTGTATCTAAGACCCATGTTAAGAAGCAAACATTCTTTTAGCTTATGTAAGGAATTTTAACATCTAATATGATTGCCTCAAAATACAATTCTAAAGCTACACATGTTTATATATTAAGATTATAATTTATATGAACTTTTAACCAATGCTCCTAACTGTAAGAAACGTAAATTTGTACCAAGGAATAATTACACCAAATTATAAATTTAAAATCAAACTCAGCCTTCTGGTAATGGATTTAAAACGGGGCTATATTATATACTCAACTTTACATGACAAACTTCTTACTGTTCAACATTATTAAAGTGGGAAAAAAATATAACATACAAAATATCTGATGATTACAAACAATTTAATTCTCCACAGAAAGACAGTTCCTCAGCTCCTTTAGTGGTAAACTGATTTCTCCTCATTGCAGCGGTCTGACCACGTCTGCTTTTGTTGACCCTATATGAAGCATATCTTCTTCTTCAAATACAAACATGCCGCTGTTCGGTATACTAAATTTCAAGATGTGTAGAATTAACTTCTAATTGTGTTGATATTTTTCTAAGCACATCCATGTCCTGGCAATGATATGCAATATCTGTTAATTGACTAAATGCACTGCCAACTAAATTCCTTTGTCTCTTGATTGCAGATATATTTATTTGTTGAGTCTCGTGAGGATGACTTCCATTGCTGTCTGCATTTGTTATATTTTCAGGTTGAGCTGACAAACAGTTGATGGACGGGCCAATGTCAAGATTGATGAACGGATTGTCCAGGAAGAGATTCTCAACTACGAGCAGTTTGAGTGTCAAATATTGCATAAAAATGTTTACAGGGAAGATGATTATCCCTCCAGTCAGGACAGTCACATGGTTGTTAGCAGACATGGTTTGCATTGATATTGACTTCATATACTTTATCTTGATGAGTCTGACTCTTTACAAAATATACACCACTGCTTATTTTGTCAACATTGGAATGGTTTCATTCTTCAGCTTCACGCCATCTTTTTAAACAGAATTCCAGAACATTCTTTGGTTTGTTTTGATTAAAAGCTGAAGACCTGGCCTGATCTGATTAAGCGGCATTTATCTGTATATATCTGTCATGAATAAACAATAAATTAAAGTTAAGGAAGAAGTCTGGTTCTGAATATCTCCTAAAAAATTTAATTACAAAATTGAAATCGTCTCGTTTGTCATAGATTTTAGTACGGAGATGACCATGTTGAATTCAAAGTACAAGTCTGAAATGTATAAAGGAAGTCGTGTCTGTTGTTTCTTTAATTTCTAGTTCTGGGTTGATATATTAATGAAACTTTTCAATCTGGCTTCTTTGATCCACTTGCTTTTGGCTAGTGTCAGGCGGAAATCCAACTGATATGAAAATAAGAAGAGGCCGACTAGAGGCCCACAATTCGTTCCAATAGGAATGCCGACTATTTGTAGAAAGTTTTTCTCCAATTACAACAAATGTTGTCAATAAGAAACAACAGCATCATAGTCCCTTGTTCTTATGTATAGCATGTTTTACCTTTTTGTTTTCCATTAACAAATTATGCCGTAAGGTATCCCAAAGGAAGACAAATATAGCGTATTGCTACCGTTTTTTGGTGTTGCAAAGCATTGTTATTTTTTTCTTTTAGGGACTAGTAATGGTCTCCTGTTTGGAGATGTCTCATTGGCAATCATACCACATCTTCTTATTATATATATATATATATAACATTGTACTGTTTAATTGTTGACTTTGATCAATTATCAGATGTATAACAACAGTCCCTTTGTGGGTCCTTTATTTTGGGAAAAATAAAACATGTTAAAGACCTCTGCATTAGTATGATGGACTATTTCCAGTTTAATCATTTGAAAACTTCCCTAAAAAAAAATGGAACCCGCTGCACTTTTTAAAATGCCCCCAACCCTATTACCAAGGCCATCAACAGGATAACTATTATTAGTATGGTTTTTGAAAGTTTGATTGAAAAGGCTGCAATTTGAGCTTTAAGCCAAACATGTACACCCCTATGTATTTAAAATCAGCATAATATGAGTAAAATCTTAACATTATACTATTTATAGAATAACAAACTATAGGGTTCAGCTTTGTTTGATGTATACTATCAGAAGAACGAAAAATCTTTCAACTTACCAGCGCCAACTGGTAGGACTACTCCTTTCTCGAAATATATATTCCGATACATATCTAAGTGAATTGGCCTGTCAGGTCGACATTTTCCAAGGTGTTCTAGAAAGGCACATCTAGCTTTTGGTCTCCAGAAAATCCCCAAGAAGTGTCTGTGCATGGGGCAAACTTCTACGTTTCCATTGAATGTAAACAACCCAGCTCGGAAAGAAATAAGCCCCTCCTCTCGTAACTTATGGGAAAGTTTGAGGGAGCTTAGATGTGACTGGGGGCTTTTATAACAATCATTCAGCTTTACCTTTGATGTTTCTAGAGGAAATCGCAGTATTGAACTACAGGCGACGGTAGGTAATAGAAGACCAAAGTGACGGTTCATATTTACCGCCTACCGGAAGCGACGGTCGTTTGGAACATCGCTATGACAACATGCTCAGGGATATAACCCCACCTCGAAAAGCGCGAGGAAATATGAATTTTCAGATCAAATATAAAATTAAAGAAGATGTGGTATGATAGCCAATGAGACAACTATCCACAAAAGACCAAAATGACACAAACATTAAAAATTATAGGTCACCATACGTCCTTCAACAATGAGCAAAGCCCATACAGCGTATAGTCAGCTATAAAAGGCCCCGATAAGACAATGTAAATCAATTCAAGCGAGAAAACTGCACTTTTTATAGAAAATGATTTTAAAATTGCAATTTTACATAGGTCAATCAGGGATATTTGTATAACTCTTTTGATACCACTGTATCACCTTTATACAGTGTACTTCCTGGTTCTTATAAATAGCTGTTCTTAATAGTACCTTATATTTTATATGACAAATGGTCTTCAAACAATGGGCATTTGGCATGTTAAAAACTATGAAGTTACATCAAGTTTTTCCTTCTATTGGTACTAGATAATCCAGATCATTTCCCGTGGGTGCTCACGGAAGATGATATACCAAGAGCATCACTTCAAGGAAAATTGCCACATTGGTTGAGGGTTCCCCAGTTGCAGTTTTGGCTACGCTGTCGTGGTATTTCAGTTGCGGGACTAAACAAGTCACAATTGGTTTTAACAGTGCAAACTATACTGCCAGTCCAAACGAAGTCAACCCCCTTGTATGACCAAGACTACCCATACTATACTGACAAAAAAATTCAGCAGTTAACGACATCTAAACTTACAGACATTATAATAGAGAAATTTCCTACTTTAAAACTTCCTGTCTTTCCTGTTAACGACTGGAAACAATTAGAAAATTTAACGGACGAAATAAATGTATTTATTAGTCTTTTTACATCCTCTGAACTGTACATATATTTTGAAGTAATGGCGAAAAATAGAGGAACATACCTGAGTTTCAGAACTTTGAGTCGTGGTGCCAAAATATTTTATGCAGGCTTTGTAAAAGACATTGTCATTTCTCTTCAAAATGTTGCACCTACAACAAGCTTAGTCATGGTCAGCCACGGACTTTATATTAAAGCTTTTGTTAATGCCTCCATGAGAAAAGAAACACACGAAGTCCGCATTCAGATAAAGGAATATGACCCGCAAAATCAAAACAAAGTCAAGATTACTTTTGCTGTTTGCTTGTGCAAAGCCGGTTAAGTGTAATACTTAATAATGCTAAATACAAAAATCACAGATCAGCAAATAAAATATGTGGATATATTTATCCTACCTTGATACAGACTTCCTTTTCTTCATTTTAGATTCACACATGTTTTGTCATAATAATAATAAAATTCTATTTTGTCCCGTGTCACTTATTTAACTCAGCCTATTATGTCGCTCATCTGTGTAAATTTTTGCAAAGTCAATGCGTATACGAAACACTTTGATATGGTTGCATTTAAGGCACTATTTGTGTCATTAAATTTGAAAGAAAACGCAAGACTGAAGAATGTCACAAAACAACACATTCCACTGTCACATGTGTACTGCATTCTATACACATATAGTCATGGAGTACACAAATACATTTAGAATTTACATATTAGAAGGTGTTAATCAATGTTTACAAAGTTATGAAAAGCAGAAATGTCGAATAAATTAATTTACCAACAAAAACATCGTGAAAAAAATTATAACGAATTTATGATCATGAAGTAAGACAACTTGAAAACTCACCGAAAGTGGCAAACGTATATGAATTAATGTTGTTGTTTTTTTCACTAATGACGCAATTTTATGAGGAAAATTGCTATCAAACTACATGTATTCTCACTCGACAGCATGTTTCAACGCATATGGGACCAAAGTCATATTTAAGGTAGGGGACAAACTATTGACGTTTCCTAGTTTGGGGTTCTCTTTTTCAAAAGACTGGATCCGCATCTTTTTCATTATGTCCGATATATAACCCGTCTGATAATAGGGACACGTCCCGGTGACGTATATTTTTTTCTTTCTTAGGGAGCGGGGGGTTTGGCAAGCCGACTTTTTCAGTTAAACTTGAAAAATGTCAATACATTTACCGACTTACCGAAATCCGCCTTATATTTCAATAAGATGCCCTGATCTGATGATGTTTTTTGGTTTGCTTTCAGATTGTCTGGTACATGCGGTCATGTATCCGCTGTCCTGCATCAGCTTATAGAATGGTATCAGAGGTACAAACAGAAAGACAACTCATTACGTTGTGAGAAGAAGATTAATATCGATGACAATACTCCTTGCACTCTTGCACTTCAAAACAAAAAACACATGGAAACTACCCAAAAAGAAATTGCTGGTACCTAAAACATGTAAAGCTGACTACTCATTTCATTAAAACCTATCTGTATGGGAGAAACAGCCAACAAAACGCAGACAAAAGCGGGATTACAAACCATTCAATTCAGACCCTTCATTAACTGAAGACAAAATAACAAGTCGTGTACAGAATGCAATTGATAAATTACAACTGTCAGACAGAGTTTATCGTGTACAAACAATATTGCAGCTTAAATATGTCAAGAAGGAATACATTTGTTTTTTAACAACACGATTCTGTTTCAAATTATGTACGTTTTTGTGTATTTTAATTGCATGTGAATAAAAATATGTTTTCGTGCCAACCAAGAAACAGATATTCATTCTGACCGGCCAACCAATGCCTGTATAAATTTTATAAGGGTTCAAACCTTTTTTTAATTACATTGTATTGAAATATTTTTCTACACTTTTAATCACTTTAATGGCAACACATGAGACTGATTTTATCAGAGACATATAATACATATAATAATGTATTATATGTCTCTGCAAAAAACAAAATGTCAAACTAGTTTGGCACTTAAATGGCTTCATGGTGCCAATAAGTCTTTCTTTTGTATTATCAAAATTTAATAAATCTTCATTTTTCAAATATAATAACACATTTCGTAACTTTAATATGAATATATGTTTTAAAGATATTTCTCTTATATATACAAACATTATATAATTATTTGGGATTTTTTTGTCGTGTGACTTTTTGTTCTACTAAATTTGTGACTTTATGCCTTGCAACTTTCAGTCCGTTATGCTTTTGTAAACCCCTTCTAGACCCTCATGAGACCTACAAAATATGTAGAAGCAGAGACTAAATAAAGTTAACGTTGATGTCAGCAACTTACATTGTATGTTCACGGTACCACGTTTAACAATTGACAAACATATCAAAAATGTGTACCTATAGCAAGCTTGAAAGGTCTATACATGACAAAATGAAATTTAAAATAGATTTAGCCAGAGACATATAATACAATATATGTCTCTGATTTAGCATAATAAAAACCGGCAGAATGTTGTATGACATACATGTAGGAAGTAAAGTTTACAAGTAAGACAAATAGTCTATTCAACTCTATCTTTTTTTTTTAATTTAGAATGCCAAAGAGGAAAAGATGTAGAAATTAACAAATGGAGTTAAAAAGAGAGTAATCCTCGACCATGAACAGCTGTTGGTACCAGTATGGAGGAGACATCTGTTCCAGTTGTAATCCACACTGAAGATGGACAGAGAATGAAAAAATATGAACGCTTAAATTTGATTGTCATGCTGTTTCTTTTTCTAGACACAGTGAAAGGCAACTGATTGCACAAGAAATTGAGATATTTGCAGTGAATGAGACACACAATGAAGATGAAGAATCTTGCCATTTCCCTTTCACTGTATGCAATTTATTACAAGTTACCATCGCTGATACATGCATATATCCTTAGCTGTACAGATACCGAAATTTGCATAGTTGAACTGTACCAGATCAGTTGCAGGGAAATGATCATAACACTCTCAGTTATCATTGACAGTAACATTATAAATACATGTTTGATAATAAAAATATTATTTATACCTGGAATTGATTTTGTTCTCTCACATTTTGGTTTAGTTATTGAAAAAGGATGAAATAATGTGTAGTGATATTCTCACTCGATATTCTAGATATATTGTATACATAAATACATGTACATGTTCTGATTCTCAGTCTGACTGGTCCTTTTCATTTCAGAATACTGGGATGTATGTAGGTGTTTTTTTTTACAGATGTAATTTGGTTTATTCAAACGCCACACCACATTAATTGGTTTATAGGTTTTATTAATATGATTACTGTGGGGAAAAAAACAACAAACAAGAACATAAAATTGTACGGCTTGTGATTATGGTTAAATCTATTATCATGCCTTTATTATGTATGTGCTTTCCCAAAGTAAGGAGCCTGTAATTCACTGGTGTGTTGCTGTATATATCATATTTGGATTTTTTTTCTTATTATTTTGTTCAAAAATAAGACAGTGAGTTTTCTTGTTTGATGTGTTAAACCTTTTTCTTAAATAGACCTTGTATAGTTGACAGTGCAATATGAATTTTACGCATTGCTTAGAGCCTTTTGGTCACCTTAAAATGTTGATGTCTGTATCATTTGGTTTCTTGTGGAGAGTTAGACATTATATACATTATGTACACTCGCACATCAATATGTAAAAAAATATATGAAATAGTTGCCACTGGACGTTAAGCAACCATCAATTAAATCATCCTGATCAACAACAAAAAAAATGAAATATTTGCCACTGGACGTTAAGCAAACATTAATTAAATCAGCCTGATCAACAACAAGGGAAGACACATTTTCGTGCAGTTAGTATAAAGTAAAAAAAGGTTTAAACTAACAATCAAGTCAAAATGTTGTTTAACTATTCACACATGTCCATGTCTGTTTCAAAATTAAAAGGAGATTTTAACTAGTCTAAAAGTAAATAAAAGAAGGGAAATATGTACATAATGCTTACAATATGGTTAATCCCTTTATATTCGAGGTCAAAGTGAGACTTATATTGCAATTTTCTATTAAATGATCATTAAATGTAAGTCCTAACTAAATACACTATCCGTGTTTTTAATACAATATCAAATAATGTCTCTTTTTCAATAATACAATTAATCAAAATTAAAATGACATTGAAATACATAATTACGTATGAACTAAAATTATTCAATTAATTATCATGTTAAATTTAACACTGAAACAGTTAATTCATGCTTCAACTTCACCATTTCTTCGAGTACCTTTAATACTTTGATAAAGACTCTATTAACCACAGAAATCTCGCGAGATTTAAATCTGGCCGAGTGAAATCACGGGATTTCGCCGAGTTGCCAATCTCTTGTATTATATGTCTCTGATTTTATATATCAAATGTACATAAAGAGAAAAGCATGTGCTTTGTTCATTGTTGATGCTGTACGGTGACCTATAGTTGTTAATGTCTGTGTCATTTTGGTCTGTTGTGGATAGTTGTCTCATTGGCAATCATACCACATCTTCTTTTTTATATTTCAAATGATGCTAATGCGGATAGTTGACTCGTTATCATGCATAGTACAATTCATAATTAAATTTCACTCAAGTTCTAAATTAAATCATCCGACAAATGACTGAAGACATTCTTTAATCGAATGTAAATTTATCTGTTCCATCATTTCCGTTTGCTGTTGCAGATTGCTATTATATTGTATTTTTTTGCTCAGTATCTTTTTACATTTTTTTCTTTTCTGTTATTTTTTAATATATTTTCGTTTTAAAGTGTTTGTATGTATGTATGTTTGTTTTTTTTTTTTTTTATTTAAGCATGATATATTATTTGCTATTCATTTTTCACTTTAACTGTACTGCAAGTAATTATTTCTTATGACCAACGTTTTGGATAATGCATTCTTAGTATTAACTAATTATAGACAAAGATTTAAGTTAAGAGCTTTTTGATGTTTTTGATTTTAGATCTGCAGACTAACAAATGCTGTACACTTCCTCGGTTTCAATCTCCCCTTCAATTAATAAATCGACTAACCCAAGCACCAACTCTTCGTCATATTCTCTGACGTCAATCTCATGAATGTAAGGGTCACCGTCACCGACGTTTTGTTTTGCAATGGGCTCAGCAATGTAGAACTCCTCTGTGTTTTCTTCGTTTTTATCTAGTTGTAAAAGCTGTTTGCAAAATTTTTCAATGAGCACTTTACGGCGAGAGACAAGTATTGGATCTGCAGCAGTGACGAATGAACGTCGGAAATTTGTAAGGTAAGCGATGTGTTGTATGTGTATTGAAGCCAATTGAAAAGATGAAATAGGAATTCTCCTATTCAAGAATCTATACGATTTTATGTTTAATGTGTTTTTTTTTCTCGACCTGATGTGGATTGAATTGTTTTTAGCTCACCTGGCCCATAGGGCCAAGTGAGCTTTTCTCATCACTTGGCGTCCGTCGTCCGTCGTCGTCGTCCGTCGTCGTCGTCGTCGTCGTCGTCCGTCGTCGTTAACTTTTAGAAAAATCTTCTCCTCTGAAACTACTGGGCCAAATGAAACCACACTTGGCCACAATCATCATTGGGGTATCTAGTTTAAAAAATGTGTGGCGTGACCCGCCAAACAAAACAAGATGACCGCCATGGCTAAAAATAGAACATAGCGGTAAAATGCAGTTTTTGGCTTATAACTCAAAAACCAAAGCATTTAGAGCAAATCTGACATGGGGTAAAATTGTTTATCAGGTCAAGATCTATCTGCCCTGAAATTTTCAGATGAATCAGACAACCAGTTGTTGGGTTGCTGCCCCTGAATTGGTAATTTTAGGGAAATTTTGCTGTTTTTGGTTATTATCTTGAATATTATTATAGATAGAGAGAAACTGTAAACAGCAATAATGTTCAGCAGAGTAAGATTTACAAATAAGTCATCAGGACCAAAATGGTCAGATGACCCCTTTAGAAGTTATTGCCCTTTAAAGTCAATTTTTAACCATTTTTCGTAAATTTTATATATCTTTTACAAAAATCTTCTCATCTGAAACTGTTGGGCCAACTTAATCCAAACTTGGCCACAATCATCTTTGGGGTATCTAGTTTAAAAAATGTGTGGCGTGACCCGCCAAACCAACCAAGATGGCCGCCATGGCTAAAAATAGAACACAGGGGTAAAACGCAGTTTTTAGCTTGTAACTCAAAAACCAAAGCATTTAGAGCAAATCTGACAGGGGTTAAATTGTTCATCAGGTCAAGTCCTATCTGCCCTGAAATTTTCAGATGAATCAGAGAACCGGTTGTTGGGTTGCTGTCCCTGAATTGGTAATTTTAAGAAAATTTTGTTGTTTTTGGTTATTATCTTGAATATTATTATAGATAGAGTTAATCTGTAAACAGCAAAAATGTTCAGCATAGTAAGATTTACAAATAAGTCAACATGACCAAAATGGTCAATTGACCCCCTAAGGAGTTATTTTCCTTTACAGTCAATTTTTAACAATTTTCATAAAACTTGTAGATTTTTACTACCGGTTACATTTTCCACAGAAACTACTGGACCAAGTTTATTATAGATAGTGATAATTGTAAGCAGCAAGAATGTTCAGTAAAGTAAGATGTACAAACATATCACCATCACCAAAAACATAATTTTGTCATGAATCCATCTGCTTCCTATGTTTAATATTCACATAGACCAAGGTGAGCGACACAGGCTCTTTAGAGCCTCTAGTTTTATTTTTATTTGCAAAAGGAGGCACAAGAAGTTGCGCACCCTTTTCTAGAAATTGCATCTGAAGAGTGAAACCTTTGTCGGCCATGTATACCTCGCCTTTTTTAATGTTATCCAATAAACCTGACTTTGTGCACATCTCAACATCTGTTGAACTGCCGGGGAACAAGTCGGAAATGAAAGATAATGACCTCCCATAAAGTGCAACCAACTAATACCTTTGCTGTATAACGACTCCAATACTCGGATCAAAACACTGTCTGTTTATCGAGCTACTGGGCTCATCGACCTCAAACTCTGTACAGTCCAAAACCAGAACGCATTTTGGGAATGTTTTTAGTATAACAGGGGGACATAATGTCTGTAATTCGTCCATTGTAGGGTTCATATTAATTTTTGAAAATGTTAATTTCATGTGACAGGCCCATGTTGACAAAATACACGAAACAGTAGATATTGAAACATTGAACATAGAGGCAAGAACGGTTTCGCTAATCAATGTCTTGTCGTAGCCTCAATAAATACATGAAAAACTCGTCTTGTGGCGATAAAGCTCTGTGTCTACCAAAATTTCCATCTAAAATCTTCTTGTCATAAGACCAGTATTGTTTAGGTTTGTCAAATAACGTTAACAGAATCTCAAATGTGTGATTATCAGGTAATCCGGTTAATTCCTTTATCTTTGTATCATTGTTCTTGAAATTGTTATATCTAAAGAGTTTATTACTGAGCATATTTTTTTCATTTAATAAGTAAGTATTTATGTTCTTTTCTTGTTCTAGCGCTTTTTCTAGATCTCGGATTTTCTCTTTCAGTTTATTATGTTCTATTTCATTTTCCGTGGCCGTGGATTGTGGTTGACATGCGTCACCAGAAGGCATTGAAGGTAATTGGGACCGAGATTCACTGTCAAAGTATTTTGAAAATTCTTCTGCTACTAGGCCATTAAGCTTTGCTTTAGATTTCTTTTCTATCTTTTGAATTTTTTGCGTTCACATTTTTTTACCTATTAGCTTGCCCATTGAGAGGTCGGGGATACCGTTACTTAGAACCTTTTCACCAGCGAAAAAAAGGTTCAGAACAAATGTTTGTTCCCGTATTTACGTCTTCCTCCTCTAAGTTTAAGGTATTTAACCTCTTTTTCCGTAAATTGCTTTTTGGTGTATATATCTACCAATTGATAATATGATCCCGTGCTTGCAATTCCTTGATAGTGGACTGCTGCTCATAAGGAAGCTATTAACCAAGAGGTCCAAAATGGGGAAGTTGAAATCATCACTTCGAAAATTTTACGGACGCCATCACGAGTTGGTTGACCGTTATGAAATAACCGTTTCACAAATAATATCGGATATGTTCCTTACGTCGTTACTACAATTCTTTTCCCCTTCATGAATGTGACCTACCGAATTAGACTATTTACCGGGTATGTAATCACATAAGCAACACGACGGGTGCCACATGTGGAACTGGATCTCCATACCCTTCCGGAGCAACTGAGATCACCCCTAGTTGTGAGTGGGGTTCGTGTTGTTTATTTTTTAGTTTTCTAAGATGTGTCATGTGTGTTAGTATTTGTCTTTTTCATTTTTAGCCATGGCGTTTTCAGTTTATTTTCGATTTATGAGTTTGACTATCTCTCTGATATCTTTCGTCCCTCTTTTAAACCTTTTTCAACTTTTTTTTTTTAATAGTTCGTTCTTATGTTGTACTGTTGTCCCAGAGGAGGGTTGGGATCCCGTTAACATGTTTAACCCCGCCACATTATGTATGTATGTGCCTGTCGTTTGTTTAGTTTATTATCTTTATTGATAGTTATTTTATTTTTAAAGTACAACTTGGTACATATACATGAAATATAATATATTACAATTTTAAACATTAGCAGTCAATTAACATGTATATTTATACCAACCAGCCTTTAGAGGCTTATGATGCACTGTCATTTATGCACGAAAAATTATATCAATAGATTTCAAATCCATTAATCATCTTAATCCTTTATATAAATAATGCCGCAAGTTTTCTCGTTTGAATTGTTTTACCTTGTCATTTAGGGGTCTTTTGAATGAATGAATGAATGAATGAATATAGCTGAGTATGCGGTATGAGCTTTGGTCATTGTTGAAGGCCGTACGGTTACCTGTAAGTGTTAATTTCTGTGTCATTTTGGTCTCTTGTGGAAAGTTTCTCATTGGCATTCATACCACATGTTATTTTATAATATAGATACAAAATATTGAAATTAACACGTATAAAGGCTTAAAGATCAGAAAACATAAGTGGTTATAAGGGAGATAAATGATAATGAATTTAAGAATGCAGCCTAATGAATTTAAGAATGCACTACTAAGACTGGATTGATAATGACCTCATAGCATGGTATAAAATGCCAGAATGGGGAAGTTATCAACCAGGGTAACCCTGTCTTCTATCCAGAATAAACTAAAAGTGCTAAGGTATTTACAAATGAGGAGATGACTAAGATGACTAAGTGAAATGATATTATTGTTTTAAACCGATATTTTTACTTTTAATTCAGCAATTAACTTTTTTTCTTATTATTTTATAAAATGTGTAAGGATAAAGTTCACATTAAATAAAGGCAACAGTAGTATACCGCTGTTCAAAACTCATAAATCCATGGACAAACTCGGGGTAACAAACTAAAACCGAGGGAAGCGCATTAAATATAAGAGGAGAACAACGACACAACACACACAGAAACGGACCAAGCAACAGACAAAACACCACGAGAATAACAAATATAACATCAAAACCAAATACATGAATTTGGGATAGACAAGTACCGTGCCACGTCTTATCTCAATATCTCAAAAATAAAAGAAAACACATACGACTCAACGTTAAAATGCAACACACACAGAAACGAACAATATTATAACAATGGCCATCTTCCTGACTTGGTACAGGACACTTTTAAAGGGGGAAAAAAAGTGGTGGGTTAAACCTGGTTTTAAGGCATTAATGAGATCTGGCGTTAGAATTTCAGTGGTGAATTTTCTTTCATACATTTTGCAATCACTTTAATCATATTTTTCAAATTTTGATAAAGGCATGGATTTGCAATAACAAATGCATGCAATAATATATGTAATTATATATGCCTATACATTTTCCCTTTCCTCGTGTGCTTAAAGCATATAAACTAAGACACATTCCCCGTTTCCAAAAACTAAGACACATTCTCCATTTCAATTCTCAATTTACGTTATTCAACAGGGTAATAAGCCCGAGATATTAATATACTTTTTGGAAAAACGTCCGTGTATCTGAATATAAATAACCCAAAGCAATGTCAATAACGAAGTTCTCTGTCGTCAAGTAAATTTTGTTCACCATTAAAAAATGTGTGATACCTAGTAATTGTGACATGGAATTGTTGGTTGTGATACAGATATAACATTGTTATGTTTTGATAACATTTAATTGATTTCAGTTACAGAAATGTATCGGTCTTCTGAATGAGGGGTATCATATCAAAGAGCAGGAAAGATACCAAATTGTAAAGATACAATTTTTTGAAATATATAAAATAGATGAAAGAATTGGATTTCAAGCTGTAAAACTAAAATTATTAAATGACGTCTGGGTTCGCGTTGTTTATTCTTTAGTTTTCTATGTTGTGTCATGTGAACTATTGTTTGTCTGTTTGTCTTTTTCATTTTTAGCCATGGCGTTGTCAGTTTGTTTTAGATTTAAGAGTTTTACTGTCCCTTTGGTATATTTCGTCCCTCTTTTAAAAGTGTAGATAATGCATTGAAAAAATGAAGTACATGGTTGTTTATCTGGTGGATGCCACAAGGAACAGTGTATTCAGGCAGTAAGGGTTGAGCAGGAGACAACAGATATAAAGAATCAATTTCGTCTTCGTATGAACTATGGAGGGGTTCTGTACTTATACATCCCGTCAATGTGATGAATGTATATATGTAACCCAATCTCAGTGTCTCTGGAAAACAACTAAATATTTTCGATTAAAATAGGTTCTGGTAGAGTCAATTCAATAACATTTTAAAGTTTTGTCAAAATGCTTACATTTAATTAATGTATGAACATTCTCCCAGAGGGACAGTCAAACTCATTAATCGAAAGTAAACTGACAACACCATGGCTAAAAATTAAAAGGACAAACAGACACACAATAGAACACATGACACAATATAGAAAACTAAAGAATAAACAACACGAACCCCACCAAAAACTAGTGGTGATCTCAGGTGTTCCGGAAGGGTAAGCAGATCCTGCTCCACATGTGGCACGCGTAGTGTTGTTTATGTGATAACAAATCCGGTAATTTCTGTTAGGCCAACAACCAGATGGATAGAAAAATTGAAAGTAACACTTATAAAGGCGGAAAGATCAGGAAACAGAAAAGTGGTTATGAGGGAGATAAATGATAATGAAATTAAGTTGCAGCCTTACTTTACACTACTGAGACTAGATTGGTAATGACCCCATATCATACTATAAAATGCAAGAATGGGGAAGTAATAAACCAATGTAACCCTGTCTTCTATCCAGAGGAAAATGACTGTACAAAGGTATATACAAAAGAGGAGATGACTAAGTGGTATGATATATATGTTTTATACAGATATTATTACTTTTAATCCAGCAATTAATGTTTTTTTTTTAAATTCATAAAATGTGTAAGGAAAAAGTAATGAATTTTCTTTTATATATTTTTGCAATCACTTTAATTATACTTCTAAAATTTTGATTAAGGCAATGATATGCAATAACAAATGCATGCAGTATTATATGTTATTATATACGACGATAAATTTTCTCTTTTCTCATTTGCTTAAAGCATATTAACTAAAACACATTCCCCATTTTCATTCTCAATTTTAAAATACTCTTTGACAAAACGTTTTTCACCGGAGTAAAAAGCCCGCGATATTAATCTATTATTTGGAACAACGTGCGTGTATCTTAATATGCTAATCCAAAGCAACGTCATTCACAAATTTCGATGTCGTCAAGTCAATTGTTTTTCATCATTAAAATGTGTGTTACCTAGTAAAAGAGGGACGAAAGATACCAAAGGGACAGTCAAACTCATAAATCTAAAACAAACTGACAACGCTATGGCTAAAAATGAAAAAGACGAACAGAAAAACAATAGTACATAAGACACAACATAGAAAACTAAAGAATAAACAAGACGAACCCCATCAAAAACTGGGGGTGAACTCAGGTGCTCCGGAAGGGTAAGCAGATCCTGCTCTACATGTGGCACCCGTCGTGTTGCTTATGTGATTACAAATCCGGTAAATAGTCTAATTCGGTAGGTCACATTCATGAGAGGGAAGGGGGTAGTAGTTACGACGTAAAGAACATATCCGATATCATTTGTGAAACGGTTATTACATAACGGTCAACCAACTCTAGATGGCGTCCGTAAAATTTACGAAGGGATGATTTCAACTTCACCATTTGTAACTCTTGGTTTAATAGCTTCCATGTGAGCAGTAACCCTCTATCAAGAAAATCATGATAGGAAATGCAAGCAAGGGAATATCGTATCAATTGGGAGATATATACCCCGTATGCAGGTGATGCTGGAATGTTGCTACTTAGAAATGGAAAGTTCGCAATTAGAAAGCTGAAATCATCTCTTTTGTCGTAAAGTAATTCGTGACATCGAATTAATCGTGTTAATTGTGATACAGATATAACATTATTGTTTTGATATCATTAAATTGATTTTTAGTAGAAATGTATTGGTCTTTTGAATGAGTGGTATCATATCAAAGAGCAGAAAAGATACCAAATTGTGAGGGTACAACTATTTGAAATACATTGAATAGATGGAAGAATTTGATTTCAAGCTGTTCAACTGAAATGATCAAATGACGTCTATTTTAAAAGTGTAGATAACGCATTGAAACAAATGAGGTATATGGCTGTTTGTCTGGTGGATGCCACAAGAAACAGTGTATTCAGTTAGTAAGGGGTGACCAGGAGAAAACAGATATAAATAATTAATTTCGCTTGTGTATGAGCTATGAAGGGGCTCTGTACTTCTACATCCCGTCATTGTGTTGAATGTTTAAATGTAAATCAATCTCAGTGTCTGTGTCTCTGGAAAACAACTAAATATTTCAATCAAAATATGTCTGGTAGGTCAATCCAACATTTAAAGTTTTGTCAAAATGCTTATATTTAATTAATGCATATACATTCTACCACAGGAACAGTCAAACTCATAAATCGAAAAAAAAACTGACAACGCCATGGCTAAAAATGAAAAAGGACAAACAGACACGGACAGATCCTGCTCCACATGTGGCACCCGTCGTGTTGCGTATGAGATAACAAATCCGGTAAATAGTCTAATTCGGTAGGTCACATTTATGAAAGGGAAGGGGATTGTATATTCATCGTACGGAACATATCCGATATCATTGATGAAACTGTTCTGCCATAACGGTCAACCAACGTGTGATGGCGTTCGTAAAATTTATGAAGAGAAAATTTCAACTTCACCATTTGGAACCCTTGATTTAATAGCTTCCTTGTGAGCAACAACCCTCTATCAAGAAAATCATGATAGGAAATGCAAGCAAGGGAATATCGTATCAATTGGGAGATATATACACCGTATGCAGGTGCTGCTGGAATTTTGCTACTTAGAAATGGAAGGTTCACAATTGGAAAGCTGAAATCATCTCTTTTGTCGTAAAGTTTTGTTATCAATCGACCCTTATTGTCAATTTCTAGATGTAAGTCAAGATATGAGGCCGACTAAACTGTATTTGTTGTATCCTTTATCTCTAGTTCAATGGGACAGATGTGTTCGACATAGTTACCATATTTAACATTATTTAGTAAAAGAACGTCATCTACATAGCGGAAAGTAGAGCTAAAGGACTTTGCTAACTTCTTATCTTTCTTCTTTAGAAGTTCCTGTATGAAGTTAGCCTCATAATAATAAAGAATCAAGTCGGCAAGAAGAGGGGCCCAATTCGTTCCGATTGGAATGCCGATAGTCTGTTGAAAAACACGTCCTCCGAACGTAACACATATGTTGTCAATCAAGACATCAAGCATCTTGATAATGTAAGTTTCAAAGAAATTTAGTTTGGAATGTTTCGTCTTCACAAGAATCATCAGTCAATTTAGTCCGATACAGTACGCTAACCATTACAGAATGTTAATGAATTATTACATGCATGTGAAAAAAATCACACAAGATGAAAATGCTGTAAAATCACTTTTAAATCAACTATTAGATAAAACCGACGGTTTATTTGAACTCTTTAAATCAATAGACAAACAATGTATAGAAGACAAACAAGATTTCCAAAATAAGATCAATCAAGTCAACGATTGGATTACCGCTTGTTCAACAAAAAAAAAGTGTACTATTGACGAACACCAGGCACCACATTTAAATGACATTGAAAACAGTGTCAAGCTAGTTAAAGTTGACCAAGACAAAAATTTTGGTCACGTTCATAATAAAATACAAAGTTTAATCGATAGAGTAAAAGATTTATCAAGTCGTACACAGTGCAACGTCAAACACTTTGAAATGTCAAATCAAATGAAAATATAGATTATCGTAGTGTTAACAGCAACACAGTAAAATACACCAAAGGCATATATAGATCAATCACATACAACAATAAGAAACTCTCAAATATTTCCAGACGAACGGAAAGAAAAAAACATTGATAATAGGAAGTTCCATAATTAAAGGCATCGATGCAAACAAAGTTGGAAAAGATGTTCACATACGAACAAATAGAGGCGAAACAGTGCCAACAGAAAAGATTAAAAATCTAATATACAACATTACAAAAGCATTATTTGAGTTGTTGGCGGAAATAATGCCTCGTCAGGAATACACATATAAGCGATAATGATTAAATGATTAAACCTGTCAAACCGATAAACCCAGGCATAGACATTGCTGTATCTGAGATTTGTCCAAAACGGAATGTTGATACAGAAATTTATAATGCGATATTACACAAGGTTTCTACTTAACACAAGTTAAAAATCATCAAACAAACAGATGCATTCGATCTCGTTTCTTCTTACTATCACCGTGATTCACAATTCTTTTACTTAGGAACATAAACTGAGTTGTAAACATCCCATCCGAACAACTATTTCTCAGTCCAAGAGAGAAAGTCATGAACAGCATAGTAAAAGACAAAGCATTGCAAATGCATTCAATGGTATCTGCTTTAATTGTGGCTTTTATGGTAATCATTGTAAAGACAGTCACACACTTTAGGATAAATCTGATGTATTTCAATTGGTAGACAAATTATCAAATCATAGTAAATCATTACTACTTCGTTACAATTTCGATATACTTTTCAATTTATGTCCAAATTGTAATACATCAAAATGTATATGTACTCAAAAATGTATGTCTGTAGCTAAGAATTTCAAAAAACAAAAGTTCTAGAGAAAATTGTCATATATCAGACAAGATGCTGTCACAACGACAGCAAACCGGATTTATTTATATTTATTTGTGTCCTGGCAATATCACAAGAACCATTACTGAAGAATGGTTAAAGTGAAAATCGTCAATATCAAATTTGACCTCCATTTTGTCATCAGTATCAACATATAAAAAATTTGAAAAGCTTAGATTGAATGGTTCATTAGTAAATGCAACAACGTGAATGGAAACGCCATTTTACAATCTCTCAAGAACCATAACTCCTTAAAATTTGTGAAGCTTTGGTAGAACAGTTCATGAGTAAATGCACGGACATGACTGGAAACTCCATTTTTCAATCTTTCAAGAACCATAACGTCTGAACGGTAAAAGTCAAAGTAGCCATTATTGAACTTGACCTTCATTTAGTTGTCAGTAAAAACATATTAAAATTTTAAAAGCTTTGGTTGAACGGTTCATAAGTTAATGCACGGACACCATTTGATTGCCGCCCGCCCGACCGACCGCCGTACATCCCCAAATCAATAACTGACATTTGTGTCACAAAAATCCGCAATCTCCCATGCAGAGTTGTCGGTCCTTGCTCTCTCTCAATCTCTGCTAATGTCTCAAAAGTAGTCCAAAACACGTGTTGAAGAAAGATCATGTGCCAATATTTTTTAGCAGGAAGTTGAACAACATGGCGGAAGATATGAAATAGTAAATAAGAGCACGATGTAAATTCGACACAATTAACCTTTATGTTGACTTCATATAGAAAATATATAAATATGTGAACTAGATAATATAAATATGTGAACTTAATAATATAAATATATGAACTAAATAATATAAATATGTGAATATGTGAACTTAATATTATAAATATGTGAACTTAATAATATGAATCAAACGTCACACAAAGACCGTGACATTGACTGTTTCGTGTGTTTTAGTTCTAATATAACAGCTTTTAAATTATCTGGAATGAAGCTCATTAATGAAGACTTTAAAGAAAAGTTGACTTCTTTGTTAAATGAGAACACCTATAATGAACTTATTCTAAAAGATGCCTCATTGTGCAGAAACTGTTATAACCTTGTAAATAAAACAAGTGTTTTCCTGGAAAAATTAAGCCATTCATGTGATTCATTTTTGAAAGCACCAACTTCTTCTAAGAGGTGTGCCTTGTCACCAATCACACCAAAGTCAGTTGATACAAACCCGAATGCTGTAGTGAAAAACCGAACTGTTAAACGCTCTAGTAGGAAGCAACTGAAACTATTTGAATCACCAAATGAAACTGTTACCAAACATACATGTTTTCCAGTCAATGAAAATTCTGATCCTGCATTTCCAGTCATTATTCCAGTCAATGAAAATTCCTATCCTGCAGTTACTGAAAATTCTGATCATTCTTATTTTAAATCAAAATCTAATGTGAAACCCGGGATAAACCATGATCTTTTAGAACTTATTAAGGAATCCAACACATCATCATCATCATGTACTACTTTAAAAGAAATCAAGAGTCAGGCAGCAACCTAAACATCAAGGACAACCATGCTTGCATCAGTGTTATTCAAATGTCGTGACATTGCAGATTTAGCTGATAATGCAGACACTTTACTGGCTGATATTGTAAAAGAGATGCATGAAAAGTACTATAATATAAATTCTCATAAATTTTAAGCAGTACTACATCTAACTTTACATTGTCCTTTGACTTATGAAAACAAAATCTTTGGGTAACATATGTCGTGTTTTACTTTCTTTTTGTTTGTTTTGTTTTTAATTTTTTTTCCATTTATCTAATATGATATGGGGTACTGTGGACACAACCTATTTTTCTGCAGGAATGATGTATGGACTTGTACTTTTTTGAATCAATTAATATATAAGAGATGGCACATTGGAGTCGACGTACGTGGGTTTGATTCCCACCCTAGGCAAATAATTTCATTTGATCGGCTGGTTGCCAAAGCGGGCAGTTTCGCCTAGTGGCCCCGCGCCGACTTCACTGTGTTACACGAAAAATAAAATTCCAAGTACCAAGTCCAATGTCAACTTTCTTTGGATAAATTTTCCTGCTAGCAGGAAAGGAAGTCAGTATTTAATGAAATGTATGTATGCTTGAATTTATCACCAATTACCATTATAACACTGATAACAGGAATACATCGTCACATCTTTTTAACAAATCTCTGTAACGTAGAAAAGTACCCAGGAAAGTTATTTCCCTGTGAAAAAACTCATTCATTTTAATAGAGCTGTACATGTAGACTACCACAACAAAATAAGAAGTTGCATACCATGTCAAATTAAAAAGGAAATTCCACAGAGTGTATAAATATTTACCAAGTACATAAATGATAAAATGTTGTTGTGTTTGAATTACAGAATTCCATTTCTCTTTGATGTGCTATGTTGTGTGGCCATACCAGCTTCTGGTAAGATATCAGATGGAATCATACCTGTCCTAGCATCCTGTTACAGCATCCTGATGAAGCATAGATTCCACAACCTGTCTGTTTTTCATAGACTGACAACCATCATAGCCACGAAAGGAGGATTGGATGATAGAGTAAGTATTGACCATGTTGACTGTTTAATTAGTTTAATTTGTTTAAATCGGTTTTTTTTTCATTTTCTGTTTCATTTTTTGAAAGAGCATGATACCTGTATTCAATCAAGATTAAAGAATTGTCTTTCATGTTACCAATTACTATTCCTTTGGTATAAATATACATGTACATTTGTTTTATCCAATGCACTTTTAGGTTTGAAAGTTGTTTTCAATTTATAAGACTTGTATATATACATTTGTTTCTACAATGTACATGTATATTTACACAAGAATGTTATTAAATGTAATTGGAAACCCTGCATTTATCATGCTCTTCCATTAAAGAAGGTCAAGTTGCTGAAAGACACCCCTCCTCCCATTATTATAGAAATCTATCATTTAACATTGATCAATTATCTCGGGGGGTAAACAAGATTCACGCACTCGAGCTAACACCCTTGTCATTATCTATTATAAAAATATTACATGTATACAATATACATGTATGATTTGACTTTGATTTATAAAATATCACTGCTTTTGGAATAACCTTTTACACTTCTGATTAAAAAAATCATTGAATGGTGGATACCAGCTGTATACATTTCATTAGAACTGTCATTTGAGTGTGAGACTAGGAACCAGCTGTGTTTGTTTTTATATTATGCAGTCTGTCCCTTTGTTCCTTATTTCTAATTGCCTTTAATTTAAGATAAATTACATAATCTATGAAAGTCTCAAGGATTTAAAAGTTTCTTCCAGCATTACTTTTATCATATTGAACTGATCCTCCCTGGTTTTTTTATTTTTTTTTAAAGTTTAGGTCAAGTTAAAGAAATTATCAAAGGAGTAAATAAAAAAATTGGACAGGGAATGTGTCAAAGAGACAGCAACC
Source organism: Mytilus edulis (assembly GCA_019925275.1). Taxonomy (NCBI): domain Eukaryota; kingdom Metazoa; phylum Mollusca; class Bivalvia; order Mytilida; family Mytilidae; genus Mytilus; species Mytilus edulis. The sequence goes on from CM034352.1 coordinate 2,454,696, forward strand.
CAACCAAAATGTACAAAACAACCCAATGCACAGTATTGGCTTTATTGGTAAAAAGACACTATCTAAATCTGATACATGTGTACACATGATGTTTTTTTCATTTTCCAAAAACTATCATACATGTATGACATACAATATAGCTCTGTTTATTTAATATCCTTCTGTCCATCTCCATTGTCATATATATGTGCATGTACATGCTTGGTATAATTTTTGTCATTTTGACTCTTAAATTGTTTTCAGGGTTGAACTCAGTTTTTTAATTGTAATTTAAGAAAAATATATTTAATACAAACATGTAATAATTGCCAAAAATTCACTCATTTTAAAAGGCTCAACAGGTACCCAATGTCGATATTTGGTCCATTGTTTGGTTTTTATTATTATTTTTTTTTGGTTTGTATCATGCTGCACTTCACAGATTTTGAACTAGTTCAGCATGAAACAATTCCTTTTTGCTTATGTTATTTGATTGTTAAATTGTTGTTTCTTTTATTTCAAATTTCAGCATCAGCATTCCATCATTTTATAAATAACAGCTTAGTGGATTATCCATTGGATGGTGATGTAAGTAAATGATTTTGAATGGTAAGTCCAAGGGCCATAACTTTGCAAAAAATCATCAGACCAGAACAAAATTAGAACTTGATCTGTAACTTGTCATGGTTATACTATATAGCAAATATCCAACCAATATCTTAAAAAAAGCATGGAAAGCTGATTTGCTGGATTGACAGACAGACAGATGGACAGAGTGCAAACCTTAAGTCCCCTTCAACTTTATTGCTTAAAATTATCTTACTGTACATTTTTGTGTATTTTGTTTTAAATTGAATTCATAAGCAATACACCATAAGTTGTCATAATCATAGTTATTTAACATTAAACCTGTAGAGTCGATATTAATCATATTAATCTATGTATAAATATGATTGACATTTGCTTTAATACAGCTTTTGCATACAAGAGATGAAAAGTTAAATATTGACATATATATATGTTTATGTCCTATAAATTGATTATCTTAATTATTTGTTATATTTATTTTGGTTCTCAAAAAGCATTAACTTTGTCTCTCATTAAGGAAACAGAAGACTAATAAAATAATCAGAATATTTATTGTGCTCATTAAAGAGGCGTGACAATCACAATAACAATATTTATAACATTTTAAATTTTCACACCAAAAAAACATTTTCACATAAGTCAATGTAATATTAATGTTCTTAATTACAATCATCAATATTTTCTTCCAGTCAAGATCAGAAACATTAATTGGTTACAATGATCATATGTACTTATATATATGTAAAGTAAACTTATTCACTTTGTCTAACATACATAAGAAATATAATAATATTATATAAATAGTTTTGGACAGACAAATTGCCATTATTTATGAATATCATATATTATTATTATAAAATCAAAATTACTGTATCAATTTTCCAGGCACAGACAAGACTAAATCATTTCGGTCTGGTTTTATCATCAGAAAGAAGACTGAGATTACAGGATAGTGCTCAGGAAAAGAATTTAAAACTTTTAACTGAAAATCTCAAAACACAGCCTTTGGTTAAAATTACAGGTATAAATTAGTCCTACTTATTTTAGTAACATCATATAGTAAATACATACCTATATTACTATGACAGTAGTAAGAATAAACAAACTGACATGTACAATTCATTGTTAATTACTTTGTATGTTCATTTGTAATTTGTACCTTAATCATTTATGTGTTGTATTTTGAATATTTTTAGTTTGGAAAGTTCCTAAGATCTTATCAGTTATAAATTATTTATATATAATAAAAGAAGATGTGGTGTAATTGCCAATGAGACAAATCTTCACAAGAGACCAAATGACACAGAAATTAACAACTATAGGTCACAGTTTGGCCTTTAACAAAAAGCATAGTCAGCTCATAGTCATGTTGTGTATTGAATAATTGTAAGGTGTACATATCTGTCTGTCATGTGTCATCTTTATACCCCTGTCAAAACGCAACCATGGTTGACCATGGTTACCATCGCTGACCATTGATAACCATGGTCAAACCATGGTTGGAAGTGCTTTAACCATGGTTAACCATGGATTTTCAACCTTGGTGACCATTGTCAACCATGGTCATATATCAAACCATGGTTGACCATGATTAAACTTCATGTTATCAACCATGGTCAAACATAAGACCATGGTTGACCATGTTCGATAACATGAATTGTCCATGGTCAACCATGGTCTGGTGTAGGACCATGGTCAACCATGGTCAATCTGATAATAAATTATGAGGAAATAGACTTAATGGATGCAAAAGATATATACAATTTGGAAATTAGTATGGCGTTCATTATCACTGAACTAGTATATATTTGTTTAGGGGCCAGCTGAAGGACGCCTCCGGGTGCGGGAATTTCTCGCTACATTGAAGACCTGTTGGTGACCTTCTGCTGTTTGTGTTTTTTTATTTTGGTCGGGTTGTTGTCTCTTTGACACATTCCCCATTTCCATTCTCAATTTTATATATGAAAATTCATATACCATTTTGTCTGCAAGTTGTTCAGGTGGTGATCAGTGTTAATGTGCACTGTATAAAAAAAATAGGCACTGATAATGAAACACAATATTAATGGTTTGAAGAAGCTGATGCATCTGAACAAAGTTATTTTTTATTTCAAATGATCTCAATCTCATCTTTGTGATATTCAATTATAGTATACAACATACATTAAGAAGTAAATATATTTATAATTGATATTGGACTTGAAAATGAAATAAGTAAAAATAATATTTACTGTAACCAATTTTTATGCACTGGAAGTATTTCAAAGAGTAACATTGAACTTTTTTTACCTTTATCAAAATCTTTCTTTTATTTTCTATTCTAAAAGTCTCTAGATATTCAACTGCCCTAAGGAAAAGGTTTTTCGTGCAATTCTTAAAATCAAGAACAATTTTAAAAGACCTTAAATAAATATATATGAAATGTACCACGAATAATATTTCATTATTTAAAGACTCCATGACCACACAAATTAGGCATTCTGGCAATACAGATATCATCCTCAACTCTCATGAAGAACAGTTTCTCTTGAATTTTGTCCACCTCTACCACGACCTGATCTGTGTATTTTCATCTTTAACAATGTGTCTTCCAATATTTTCTTTCAAAAAGCAGCTACTTGTAGGAACCATCTGGTTACCTACAGCAAATACAATGCCAGTTGTAGTGTTTAATACAAAGTATTCAATGCTAACAATGCTTCCTTCTTTAGTACACACTATGTAGCATACCCTCCTTTTCATTCTGGAATATTCCTTGCTGTAAAGTTTTTCACCGTTGACACGCACCCTAAGAACTACACACAACTCTGTTGCAGATATTGCACCTGAAGAACAAAGTAATTGTTTCATATTTCTGCGCTCTCCAATAACAGTTTTGCGACCTGTTATTTCACAGTTATTGACAGCAGTTTTTTTTCCATGGTCTAGAGGAATTGGTTAGGTTACCAATAAATCTTTTATCACTTCCTGAAGGAATTAGGTTAAAATCTACACTTCTTAACCGCATTTCTACTTCCTTCATTCTTATGCATTGTTGTGTTACATCTCCAGTCCCGTGCACAGAGTTTAAGATGGCCGCATTTGCATCTTCAAATGGGAAAATCTCCATGCCCATAGAGGGCCCCATTGTCTTACAAAAGATGTTAGGTGTGAGCCAACATTGTGAAAATTGAGGCCACATGAACCCTTATTGTACAATAGTGGAAATGACTTATAGAATTCCTCAAGCAGACATTCTGCTGTGGTTATTTCTCTTCAGTGATGGTTTGTCTTAGCAAAAGATATACTCCCTCAGAGAGCAGACACAGACGAGAGTGGTATTCCTCTGCAAGTATATCTTTCATGCATGGAATTGAGTAAAATAATAACCAGGTTTGCAGCTCTGTAGCCTTGAAATTAGAATAGTGTTTTTCAATGTCCCTTGGTAAACGTTCAACATAATCTGGAGGTTGATTGTTGTAAAGTCTTGCAGAAATTGTTTTCAAATGATTCCCAACGAAATATTGTTGTCCAGATGAAGTAGGTGAAAACCATAAATAAAGTAACTTCTTCGTTACCCCCATCAAAACACCATGCATGTAATCTGATAAGATTCCCCAAACTACATCAAACCAAGGCATAGCATTTAATCCAGATATGCCACATATACCTTTCAGACGTTTACATTTCGTTGCATTTGGACCTTTAACATACTTCACATCCTCAGAGCTTCGTATTTGAGGTTTAACATTAGATTCTCTGTAAGGGTAAAACCTGGCATATCCTTTACCTTGCCTTTCTGTCACACCAGGTTCTTCACAAGTGGAACAACCATATTCTCCATTAAACATTGTCATGTTCAAAACATAGGCTTTAGCCTGTAAATCCACAAAACCAAAATTTGATGCCAGACTTTATGACACCTTGGTGTCAATAGCTTTAAAAAAAATACCAAAAAGCAACTAAATGTGAAGTAACAAAGAGAGTGCAAGCTGTTAAAAAAAAAGTACTTGCTAAAAGAGAAAAAGATAGAGAAATAAAAAAATAATTGTTTATACTTTTTTTCTTCTTTTCTTTAAGGTCTGAATTTTGACTGTTAGAATCAGGATGTTTCATATTTATCAATGCTATAACGAATGAATTGAGACTGTGGCAGACTAGCCAGTTTCCCTTGAGTGACGATGGCCTGGTAAACCAATATTTTCCACTTCTGAGTATGATCAAAGACTAGAGGGCTCAGAGTATGAATAACCATGGTTAACCCATCGATAGTAACCATGGTTGTTACATCGTTGACCATGATTTGACAAAATTGTTCATTGGCTGACCATGGTTAACCATGGTTGACCTATCAATAACCATGGTTGTAACCACGGTTAACCATGGTTGTAACCATGGTTAACCATGGTTATGACCATGGTTGACCATCGATAACCATGCTTGTAAGCATGGTTGACCATGTTTCTTACCATGGTCATCAAAACCATGCTTAACCATGGTCGGCCAATTAACAATTTTGTCAAACCATGGTTAACCATGGTTATACCATGGTTAGAACTTGCACATTAACAGGGGTACCATGACCTTATTTTATGGTTCATTGGTCAATATTGAATTTCTCTGATTTTGGTCTGTTCTGAAGATACTGTAGTGATAGTAGAACTATATTTAGTGTATTGAATAATTTAAAGGTGTATATGTAGCAGTTGTCATCTGACCTTGGCCTAATTTTCATGGTTCAAAACTTTACAACAAGGGCCTGAGTGAAAATTGTTTGAAAAAACACAAAAAAAACCAATATTAAATAAAAGGCTATTTATAGGGAATATACTCATGACTCTAATAGTGATCTTTTTGTTCAAACCAAATACAATTTTTTATGAAAAATCTATTCATTATTCTGCATTAAAGTTTTGAATAATTTACCACTCGAAATAAAAAAAATGGCGTAATGTTGAATTATTCAAGAACAATTGTTATAATAATTTTCTTGAAATATGCGAGTCAAAAAATTTGTTTTCCTTTAACAAAACTTTATCAAATATTGCGATTTATTAATTTGAATGATTGAATTGTGTATATACTAGTAATATATATTGAATTTGAATGTATGAATGTTAACTGAATGCATGCATTTTGTTAGAGAGCCACAATGAAAATTAGACTATAGTCGCCGTCAGCTAAAATTCGTAGCGGTTATCGGTTAAAATAATCTAAACTATCAATCGCGTTCACTCGAGATATAGATTTTATCATTCCATTCATAAATCGCGAAAAGAAAAACCACTACTGACTTACCTTTTAAGTGATCACACTGTAATAATCCTGACCTTCACATTTTCTAGAATGTTTTACATTGTAATTCCGCCATCTTCGTTTCTATGAGGATCATTTGTTTACATGTGAAATTCGTCACTTGCGCAGTTTCCTGAAATGTTCTTTTCATTGATGTGATGCGGTTTCCCGCGCTTTATGCAAATGTTATGAAATTTATGAATGGAATGTAAAAAACTATATCTCGAGTGAACGTGGTTGATAGTTTAGATTATTTTTACTGATAACCGCTACGAATTTCAGCTGACGACGACTATAGTTCGAATTGAGTTACCCTCTTTAAATAAAGAATTTATACAAATCTTTGAATTTGTGAAAAAAAATAAGGATTGTATTATCCCAGGCATAGATTACCTTCGCCGTTTTTGGCACATTTTTTTTCTCTCGGAATTTTGGATCCTCAATGCTCTTCAACTTTGTACTTATTCAGCTTTCAAAATATTTTGATTTGAGCGTCAATGATAAGTCTTATGTAGACGAAACGCGCGTCTGGCGTACTAAATTATAATCCCGGTACTGCTGATAACTATTATTATATTAATTATTATCGGTCACGCGCGAATCAAAACATGGTTATAAATGCCAAATTAATACAAAGTTGAGCATTGAGGACCAAAATTCCTAAAAGTTTTGCCAAATACAGCTAAGGTTATGTATTCCTATACAAATATATCATGCTTACAAGGGGTATTTGCCAAAAATACCGGTTGAGAGGTACAAATTTCCAGAGCCGTTAGGCGAGGGAAATTTGATTACCTCGATACCGGTATTTTTGGCAAATACCCCTTGTAAGCATGATATAATTGTTTAATTCCACCGAATGTTCCACCTTAGGAAGTTTATTATAATCAGGTATCATATAAAATTTCGACTTGAATGTATAATTTTTGTATACACTGCAGCTGTGCTGTTTGCGCAGTCAAATTGCATGACCATATAATCATTTCTTATCATTTTTTTTATGTACAGTCACTGACTATATATATCTCCCTTTTTATGATAATACGCCGGTTCTCGGCTGACTACTACACTTTGTTCCTACAAGTGGATTCCAGTTTTATGTGACCGGTTGACAGTTTTATTTATGACGTCATTCGCGGAATTTTTACGTCATTCGCTCCAAATTCAATATAAATGATGCTTTTTATCCTAAATATTTCATCTGGAACCATATATTTAGAATGACCATGAATTTTTCATCTTGGAATAGAAATAATTCATTGAGTTATTCCCCATCTGCCATGGTATTTGCTAGGGTATTTCCCATCTGCCATGGTATTTGCTAGCAAATACCCCGGCACATGGAATTCCCTAATGGCAAATACCCCGGCAGAGAAAAGAAAATCTCAATATATAGAAATTGGTGAAAAATACCATGGCTCTCATCCAATCAAAATACAGCATTATTACATAAGGTGGAATTATGAGGTAGAAAAGCCTTAGTATTTCAAATATTCAAAACATATTATGACAATATCAAAGATATTCGTGACGGCACAGAAGTAATATTCAGTACAAAAATTATATTATTCAAGATTATCATCAACTCTTCAGAGATGCCTCTTAGAATGCATATGACGTCACAGTTTCCATTTAAAAAGGCATAAATAGTACGGACTCATAGACAATAGGCAATATTTATTAGCACAAACACATTTACTATACATTGTCATGTTATGGCATACAAAATTAAAGACAATAAACTGACAATAGTTAAATTGATTATAATTATATTAGAGTGACAGTAGTATTCGTATGACGTCAAAAAAAAAGAGGAAATACTTCCAACTTCGTCACTCCGTAGAGTGACTCTGCAGCTTTCACACAGAAGAGAATTTTTGATGTACCCTAATTTTGAAGCATACTATTGGAAAAAAGACAATATTTCTGGTCATTGGTATGGGGTATTTTTTTTTTAGGACATTGTCTCCTCTTTTGGCACATTTCTAGCCTGGAGGAATTGGCTTGTTTTAATCTCGTGGCACTAAACTATATAATTGTCATATTGCACTTTTGAAATACCTTAGTAATTTAACATAAACATAATGAATCCTTACCAAACAGTTGTTATATATGTTAATGTAGTGTAGAGAGCACAGAGAAGGTCAGAAGCAGTACCGAAATTTATAAAAAATGCATATTATGTTTACTGTCATGAATCATTAAAAGAATGCTATTGATTAAAAAAAATGCAAGAAATAAAACATAAGTGTAATTTAGTTACCATGTGTTTTTCTTTTAATTTAATGTTATTTCGCCATTTATTCTTCTGTCAATGTTTCTTCTATCTCTTCTTCAACTTCTGAAATAAAAAAATAATGTATGTTATGTTGATGTATATTTAGATTTATATAGAATATTCGTAATTTGAAATATATAACAACAAAAAGCAAATTAATTTTAGGAAGTTTGTTATAAGTACTCAGTCAGCTCTTTTCATCAGTTTTATTTTTTTTTCAATAAAAAAAAAATATGTTTGTAAATAATTTGTCTTTAATTGCTATTTAGTTCTTCTTAGTTGATCACCACATATGCTGGTCTGTTGAAACTCAACTTCTAATTTATAGAAGCCTGCACATTTTTTTCTCACTAAAAGAGTATGTCTACTAACAAGAATTTTTACACGAGGAGCTGTTTATTTCTTTAACGAGTTTTTAGCTCACCTGGCCCGAAGGGCCAAGTGAACTTTTCCCATCACTTTGCGTCCGTCGTCCAGTGTCCGTCGTCGTTAACTTTTACAAAAGGTAGCACTCCACAGTAAGAATCTGAAAGTAAAATTGCATCTAAAAGTGCAGAAACATGAACATGGATTTTGAAATACATAAAGCCACTTTTACATTGATACCAAAACATGTATACATATTTAGAATCCTTCTTTTCCAGACAATTCTAAATCTGTTACAAAATAGTTAAAACAATAATGTATAAGTTCAGTATCCATGGAAACAAAGGGTTTGTTTTCTGATTATTTCTTAAAAAATGGCGTCATTCAAGCTATAAAATATATATGAATTAAAATTTCAATGCATATCAGATATACAATTCTTTAACACTGATGTAAAGCCCTTTCAAAAAAAAGAAAAACAAAATTGGGGTCTTTTGCCTCATTTTCTCGCAAATTAACTTTTAAAAGTTCGTGCTAAATTTACACCTTACCAAAATAGACAACAAATGCTGATATAATTTTAAAGTCATTGCTGGAACGAACACTAATTTGAACCCGAAATTTACACTATTACTGAACACAACATGGCTCAATCTCTTCTTTGGAGTCATATCTTTCCATTAAAACCACTAACTTATTATTTGTTGTTACTTATTTTAACTACTTTTACCAAGTTAATTTGTTTTAGAAAAAAATTCCACAGGGGCCATAATGCGAAACTAACAATATATAAACTAACAATATATATATTGTTGAAGTTTTTAAGGTAAAATTCTTGTGATTTTAGTTATTGATGACGAGTATAAAATCTAAAATAAAATTAAATGGATCCAATAAGAGGAGGTTTGAAGTGCTTGGTAGTTATGCTAAGTGCATATACAAATTTTTAAGACAACTTTTTTCTGAAAAAAAATGTGTTGCTATGGGCAACAATAGGGAAAAAAAATAAAAATTGCAAAAACTTTTGAAGATTTTTATATTTTCCAAGCTACACACTATGTGAGAAATACATTTTCCTTTCCTTAAAGTGGATTTTCTAAGCTTTGGCTTATTCTTATATGAAAATATACCACGCTTTCTTATAGAATTGTACCTAGATTTGAAAAAATACAAAAGATTAAAGATCAAAGGGCAGATAAGTCTAAAATAAAATAATTTTAAATGCTTTTCAATTGAAATTTTTAACCTATACAGATGAGATAGTTAGCATCGATACTACCGTTAACATTCAAAATGGAACATTTACAAATGACTTTGTTGAAAATGTTTTTAAATTTATTATGGTTTTATCTGCTCAATTATGATGACGTCATAAAGGGTATTGTGACGTCAAAAATAATAGTTAGCAACATCAAAGCATAAAGGAACTATATGTAAGCATAAAGGAACTATATGTTAACTGAATAAAATGGTTGGAACAAAAAAATCAACAAAAGGCAAGTGTACTTTTAAAAATGGAAACATACCATGGAATAAGGGTATAAAGGATGAAGTTCTTTGAATTGAAACACTTAATCTACAATCAATTAATCTTTCAAGACCAGAAAAGTTTATTTTTTGTCGAAGCTTTAAAAACAGAGGCTAAATGGGCCGGTTGTTAACCAGATGATGTAACGATACTGTCAACCAAACTGCGACCTGTTACACAAGAGTCCCTTTATCATTTTGGAATAGAGATCGTCGATTCAAATGAAAATATCATTGCGAATGTTACTCAAGTATCAAGTGCAATTGCTGAATTTTTACCACACATGATTACTAAATGTAGATCACCAAATCCTGCAGTTCACATAGCAGAAAGGATTGATGGGTGTGTTTCCATTACTGTGATGTGTGAAAAATGTACTTTTAAATCAGTAAATGTAGACATGTTTGAAAAAATACAGAATAACTACATGCCTGGACCAAATCCTGGTGCATTAAATGAGGCTCTGGTTTATTCCAGTTTTGAAGACAAAATGCGGACCGAGTGACATTGTTTTTTTCCTTTCATGTCTAAATATAAGACCACCATCTCTAAGTCTTATTTATCGTAAGGTCAGTAGCACCTGTGATAAAATGGTAAAACTAAACGAACAATCTATGATCATGATGATTGAAAATCAACATTTTGTTAAAAATGTAAACAACATGCTAGGTCATGATAACTTTATAGATGTTGAGACTGATACATCCTACAACAACAGACCACAAGCTGGTGATAAAGCTGGCACACAGTCCTTTACACCGCTTGTTGAAATAAATACAACAAACAAATTAACATTATCTTTGGATGTGAAAAATAAATTATGTTAAAAAAGAAAATGTACACACAAAAAATCCAAACTGTAAAAAAAATATAGCACTGAGGAGTCTATTTCTTCAAGTGAAGCAAAATCTGCAAAATTAAATTTACAAAAGGTTAAATCAGGAGGGGGGAGGGGGTCTTAAAGTTAAACTCTGTCACCTGTGGTGCTAGTGCTCAACGCGCAAAAACAATCCGTGAAACTTTGGCTTCACCATACGGCATTATACCTGTTTTGTTCACAAGCTGCACACAGTAAAAAAAATGTAAACAATTTGAAATTGATTCGCACTCCACCCCATATAAACAGAGACATTTTTACAGAGATAAACTACTTGTGTTCGAACAAGAGTGTGTTTAGAAATAGTGCGCATTAAGAAATCCTTTCCCTTTGAGGAAACTATGAAAAAGCGATGCCTGAGCACCTGAGATCACCCCTTGTTTTTGGTGGGGTTCGTGTTGTTTATTCTTTAGTTTTCTATGTTGTGTCATGTGTACTATTGTTTTTCTGTTTGTCTTTTTCATTTTTAGCCATGGCGTTGTCAGTTTGTTTTAGATTTATGAGTTTGACTGTCCCTTTGGTATCTTTCGTCCCTCTTTTAAGGTAGGCATACACATTGTAAAAATAATTCAATGGTCTGCATCGCACATTTGGCAGCATATAACACAATTTTTTTTGCCGTATGGAAGACATTTAGAATAAGGCATAGAAGACGAGCTGACAGGATACAAAATTCTCTGTCTTTGGAAAAATTGCATTAAATTTCTCGTCCTCTTAATACAAATACAAATAAGTCTGAGAACCTACATCACAGAGTTTTCTTTTATGCCCCCAAAAATACCGTATGGAGCAGAAATTTTCGGCACTTTGTCACTCGGCAGTACATTCAGAATCTGTTGACACAGGGTAATCTGCATTTTTGGTTGCAAGGCAAATTGGGATTAAATATACCAAATCGTTTTATAAACAGAAAAAGAAAATATATCCGTACACCTGCCAAATGAAATGAACAATTAGTAAAGGATACTACAGATACAGTTAAGTCGGCTTCATATCTTGACTTACATCTAGAAATTGACAATGAGGGTCGGTTGAAAACAAAACTTCACGACAAAAGAGATGATTTCAGATTTCCAATTGTGAACTTTCCATTTGTTAGTAGCAACATTCCAGCAACACCTGCATACGGGGTATATATCTCCATATTGATAAGAGATTCCCGTGCTTGCATTTCCTATCATGATTTTCTTGATAGAGAGTTGCTGCTCACAAGGAAGTTATTAAACCAAGAGTTCCAAATGGTGAAGTTGAAATCATCCCATCGTAAATTTTACCGACGCCATCACGAGTTGGTTGACCGTTATTGAATAATTGTTTCACATATGATATCGGATATGTTCCTTACGTCGTTACTACAATCCCCTTCCCTTTCATGAAGGTGACCTACCGAATTAAGACTATTTACCGGATTTGTAATCACATAAGCAACACGAGGGGTGCCACATGTGGAGCAGGATCTGATTACCCTTCCGGAGCACCTGAGATCACCCCTTGTTTTTGGTGGGGTTCGTGTTGTTTATTCTTTAGTTTTCTATGTTGTGTCATATGTACTATTGTTTTTCTGTTTGTCTTTTTCATTTTTCTAAAATGCATTTTTATAGCCTTTATGTCCAGTACATTCACCATTCTTTTTACAAATATTTCTTGATTCATTGACCGCTTTAGTTTCCTATGATAAATGTTTAAAATTAATACAGAGCTTTGTATGACAAAGATGTGAAACATGAAAAGTGGGACATAACTCATGTTTCAACTTCAATAAAATACAGATGGCGGTGTACAAAGAATCGTTTTATTCCCCCTCCCCCGAAAAACAATTCTTATTGTACCGTATCCATAAGTAGATACATTTCCACAAGTCCATATATGACATCCAGACTGAACTTCAAAACAAGTTAATTTTGTTTCAATTTATAATTGTTCACGAATAGTTAAGTGACATTTGTTTATTTCTGACAAACTGCTGTCATGAAAGCTATATGAAATACAATTTATAGTTTAACCTGCAAAAAATTATGAAAACAATTATTAGTATACAATCATGATGGTGAATAAAATTATATATGTACTTTTAATACGACGGGTGCCGCATGTGGAGCATGATCTGCTTACACTTCCGGAGCACATGAGATCACCCCTAGTTTTTGGTGGGGTTCGTGTTGTTTATTCTTTAGTTTTCTATGTTGTGTCATGTGTACTATTGTTTTTCTGTTTGTCTTTTTCATTTTTAGCCATGGCGTTGTCAGTTTGTTTTAGATTTATGAGTTTGACTGTCCCTTTGGTATCTTTCGTCCCTCGTTTAATAGGTATTTTCTTTGTTATTTAATCAGTTGTTGTTTTTTTTTTGCCAAAAATAGAATTATATAAACCTTCACATCTAATGACAGTCTATATACTGTAGTTGACTTCATTGCAAAAAGTCATGACAATAAGCTCTAAAACGCTATTTAAACATCTCAATTATAGTATGATAAGCAAAAGACAAAGATAGGATTTTAGGCCGTTTTTATTTAATAAGTTGGTTTACGGACATCAGCCCAAAAAACTTAGGGTAGGTGGAGGAAAAAAAAATTTCTGTAAAACTTGGAAAGCCTTTTGATAATACCTTTCATTCAGCATCTTTTGTAGGTTTTATGGAATTAATAAATGCAACAACAAAAACACATCACATAGAACAAGTCAATAATAAAAGACAAAGGCAAATCTAAGTGCATATTGCATGTCAACACCTATAAGGAGCCTGTAATTCAGTGGTTTAATATTGTTTGTTGCTGTGTTACATATTTGTTATTTTTTTTCGTACATTCTTTTTACATTTGTCATTTTGGGGCCTTTTATAGCTGACTATGCGGTATGGGCTTTGCTCATTGAAGAAGGCTGTACAGTGATCAATAGTCATTTGGTCTCTTATGAAAAATCATCTCATTGGCAAACACACCACATCTTTTTTATATGTATCAACCCTATAAACATATATCTGACAGACAAAGATTTGTATTAAGTGAAATATGCAATTGATGAAAGCAGTATACATGTTTTTTAAAATTATTAAAACAAATGCAAATTGTATTTTTTTTTCTTTTTTGCCCGACTTTTGTTTTGCCGTGGTCACAACTGCCGGCCCTAATCTCTTCAATCACAACATTAAAGTTTTCTAATTGTTCATTAATAACTTGACCTATGGTTTCATGACGAAGGCGTTTCACAATTTTTTGTCTGATAAAAAATTGAATTATTTAGGACGTCCATGTACACTGGTTCATCCATAGTAAACAAACCGTGCCCTGATATAGTCTGGTTCCTAAACGGAAGTCAGAGTTTAAGGATGCGCAAACACATGAACAGCTAACCAGTCACGTTTCCGGTGCACTGGATAATAAATAAAGGCAACAGTAGTATACCGCTGTTCAAAACTCATAAATCCATGGACAAAAAACAAAATCAGGGTAACAAACTAAAACCGAGAGAAACGCATTAAATATAAGAGAACAACGACACAACACACACAGAAACGGACCAAGCAACAGACAAAACACCACGAGAATAACAAATATAACATCAAAATCAAATACATGAATTTGGGATAGACAAGTACCGTGCCACGTCTTATCTCAATATCTCAAAAATAAGAGAAAACACAAACGACTCAACGTTAAAATGCAACACACACAGAAACGAACAATATTTTAACAATGGCCATCTTCCTGACTTGGTACAGGACACTTTTAAAGAGGAATACAAGTGGTGGGTTGAACCTGGTTTTATGGCATGCCAAACCTCGCACTTTAATGGCAAAGTTAAATACAACACTGAAATGACAACACAACATTACAGGACTACAATACAAATAAAAAGGAGAACATATTAGACAAAGAAAAGCATGATTAATAGATAACAAAAAGCATCAGGTTTAAAATTCAATACGCCAAAAACGCGTCTTGTCCACACAAGACTCACCAGTGACGCCCAGATATAAAAGATCGAAAGTGAAAAAAAAAAACAAAGTTGTACAGCACTGAAGATCAAAAGTTGAAAAGGTTTTGCCAAATACGGCATTGTTTGTATGCCCGGGATAAGAACATTCTTATTATATAGAACAATTCATGCTATTGCAAACAGTAAATATTATCAAATAATTCTTATATCATTTGCATATCTATAAATACTTGAATTGGATTGGTCAAGTAGAATTTTTCTCTTGGTTTACACTTCGATAAACCATGTTTCCGAAACTACTTGTGTAATCTATCCATGCGCGATATACATTCTTGCAGTGATACTGGGATTTTCAGTAAGTTGAGATTATAAAACAATTGCATAAGAGTTGTTTCTATTCTAATGCATATATAACAAACAAAAAAGAAATTAAAAAAATGCACTAAAGCTTCGAAAATGTATAAAAATAAAATTTGAATAAAATTCCGGGAAATTTCACGAATTATTTGGCGAATTTACGTCATGGAAAAACACGACGTCATACGATTGAAAACTTTCAGACGGAAGATTATTTCGTTACTTGCACGCTTCAAATTCGGCTAGTATCTAATTAAAATAAAGTTTTTGAGGTAGGTGCTAGTTCATTTTAGATTCTGTTGCATTTATTGAACATTTAAATTTTTAAAAAAGTCAAGATGGCGGCGTACTCCTTAGATACGACATGCCATTGTGCTTCTGATGGTACATATAGTAGCCATCAAAGTAATAATGAAAATTAATAATCGCGTATATTTGGCTGAAGAATTATAAGGATTAAACACATTTTTTCTAGAGGTTATTGATGTGTAAACCGGGTCTCTAACTCACAAACTTGACATAAAAGTCCTTCTATTAGGTTTGTGAGTTAACCGCCCCGGTTTACACATCAATAACCTCTAGAAAAAATGTGTTTAATCCTTTAATAATTCTTATATCATTTGCATATCTATAAATACTTGAATTGGATTGGTCAAGTAGAATGTTTCTCTTGTTTTACACTTCGATAAACCATCATTCCGAAACTACTTTTGTAATGTATTCATGCGCGATACACATTCTTGTAGGGATACTGGGATTTTCAGCAAGTTGAGATTATAAAACAATTGCATAACAGTTGTTTCTATTCTAATGCATATGTTCCGGACCATATGAGTATTTGGACCATACGCGTATGGTCATGACCATATGCGTATACTCATATGGTCGGACCATATGAGTATTATACTCGTTTGGTTATTAACGGGCCGGACCATATGAGTATTTGGACCATATAGGTATTGTTTTCAAAAATACAATAGAAATAAAACAATAAACTTTATCTTAAAAACAAATGTGTTTACAAAAAAAAAAAGTATTAGTTTTACATTTCAAAAGCTACATAAACATTAAATATTGATGCCACAGTCAGTTGATCTTAGTTTTCATCGCTAATTGTATTCGTGTATACTTTTGTATATTTCGAATGACCTTCACACGGTACCATACATGTAGCTTTTCTGCGATTGCTTGTTTTAGATCGAAAATGTCCAACTCTAGATCTAGGTCGTAAAATGAATATTAAAGATCAAATCAAATAAAGGCAGTGGCTATTTCATAGCTCTTAAATGCTATTTTACCGGTCTTATAATTAAGACTAGAATAGAAATATAGAAATAAAGAATAGAAAAAAATAAAGAAACATACACTTTTAATATTTTACTTATCAAAAATGTCTTAAAAAATATCATGATCTTTAAATAATTATCATGATCCTTGCCGATTAGACCGTTGGTTTTTCCCGTTTGAATGGTTTTACACTAGTTATTTTGGGGCCCTTTATAGCTTGTTGTTCGGTGTGAGCCAAGGCTCCGTGTTGAAGGCCGTACTTTAACCTATAATGGTTTAATTTTTGAATTGTTGTTTGGATGGAGAGTTGTCTCATTGGCACTCACACCACATCTCCCTATATCTATGTAACCTACTTTAAACAATAAAATTCCTTTAACAATATGTTCATTTGATTTTGACATCTTATAATTGTACTTACAAATAGTAAGTATTATTAACTGTGTGAAACTGTTTTTTTTTTAATAAGTTGTTTTAATATATAATAAAATTACATTTTAGTGACGTAACAACCAGAAGGGTCACACCAAATGAAGAGTTTAAAAGTATACGTGTTGATTACCCCGACCATACGCGTACGGTCCGACCATACGCGTATGGTCGGGCCATATGAGTATATACCCATATGGTCATGACCATACGCGTATGATCCAGATACTCATATGGTCCGGAACATATATATAACAAAAAATAAATAAATGCACTACTGTAAAGCTCCGAAAATGAATAAAAATAAAATTTGAATAAAATTCCGGAAATTTCACGAATGATTTGGCGAATTTACGTCATGGCAAAACACGACGTCATACGATTGAAAACTTTCAAACGGAAGATTATTTCGTTATTTGTACGCTTCAAATTCGGATAGTATCTAATTAAAATGAAGTTTTTGAGGTAGGTGCTATATCATTTTAAATTCTGTTGCATTTATCGAACATTTCATTTTAAAAAAAAGTCAAGATGGCGGCGTACTCCTTAGTTACGATATGCCATTGTGCTTCTGATGGTACATATATAGTAGCCGTCAAAAGTAATAATGTAAATTAATAATCGCGTATGTTTGGCTTAAGAATTATAAGGATTGCCACATTTGAATTTATGAAATTTAGAAACAGCATGACGTCACACATGAAAAACTATAATTCAAAAAGTTTATAGAATTAGGATTGCTTTAAGATTATATTGGAACTAAATACTGATAATTAATTAAAACAAAATGCATATTGCAATACTTATTAATAGCAATTAACTGTAATATATATATGTCCAGTTTGTTATGAATCCAACTTCAAACGTAATTAATCGTACAAAATTAAATATAATTAATAAGGGCGGTGATTAATTTTTCTATCCGTAACACCTAAATATAATAAAAAGACGTCAACACATTTGACAAAATCCGATGAGTATTACAAATATAACATTAAACATGTAAACTAAATACATGAATTTGGGATAAACAAGTACAGAAACACGTCTTATAGTAATACGAATTCACATTCAGCAAAACAGTCACGATGCCACCGCTGGTGGACGTTTCGTCCCCGAGGGTATCACCAGCCCAGTAGTCAGCACTCCGGTGTTGACATGAATATCAATTATATGGTCATTTTTATAAATTTTCTGTTAATTTTTTTTTGAATTTTTCGAAAAACTAAGGATTTTCTTACCCCAGGAGTAGAGTACCTTAGACGTATTTGGCACACCTTTTTGGAATTTTGGGTCCTCAATGCTCTTCAACTTTGTATTTGTTTGGCTTTTAACTTTTTTTATCTGAGCGTCACTGATGAGTCTTATGTAGACGAAACGCGCGTCTGGCGTATAAAATTATAATCCTGGTACTTTTGATAACTATTTACTGCTAAGAAATGGGAAATTGATAATTGGGAAGTTGAAATCGTCCCGTTTATCATAGATTTTCGTGTGAAGTCGTCCATCTACGTCAATATTGAGGAAAAGATCAAGGTATGAAGCAGTCCTTCTAGTATCAGTAGTATCCTTAATTTCAAGTTCACTAGGATATATGAGATGTAAGTATTGGCTGAAGTATGGGTTGTTCAATGATAAAACATCATCAATATATCGGAAAGTAAAATTAAAGAATTTCGCAAGGTGCTTCTTCTTTTTGTCTTTTAGAAGGTTCTGAATAAATTCTGCTTCATACGAATACAAAAACAAATCAGCCAGCAGGGGTGCACAATTAGTACCCATTGGAATACCGACTGTCTGTTGAAATATAAATCCTCCAAACTCAACAAATATATTGTCGATCAAAAAGTCCAGCATTTTAATAATATCATCTTCAGTATATTTTCCGGAAGATTCAGTGATTCTTTACAAAATATGAATTATTGTATCCCAAAACAAGAAATTTGTATCTACGATTCCCATTTTTATAGAAAAAGCTCTGTTTTATGAGATGGTGAAGTCGATCTTTCAACTGAGCATGGGAATAGTAGTATATAGCGTAGAAAAATCAAAAGCTTTTATGTTGCTGCAAAATGCAAAGATTGTGATCGAAGGTTAATCAGTAGATCTTTCGAATTTTTGAGAATCCACATCTGGTTAATACCACTGGTAGAATTTATCTCCTCACAATATTTTTGCAGCCCATCTTTAACTGTAGAAAGAATAGTATTGAATACTTTAGAAAGATGTTTAGTCGAACATTTTGAAGACCCAGCTATGTATCGTTCTTTATATGGAGTTTTGTGTAATTTAGGTATCCAGTATAATGAGAGCAAGTTTTCTTCGTTTTCTTTGATGTTGATACCAAAAGAAAGAAGGACAGACTTATGATTTTGTAAAATTTCATCCTTGGTAAATGATGTTAAAGAATATGTAGGATTACCAGTAGTTTTATCAATTCCAAGCTCTGTAGTGAGACATTGCAAATAATGTTTTTTTTACATAAGAAGACAATATTATTGGAGGCTTTATCTGCCGGAACAACGACATATTTGTCATGCAAAGAGGATAAAGCATCCACAACCTCCGGATTCTTTTAATGCAATAATAGGAACCAGAATACGAAACGTAAACACAAAAATACCGTTTAAAATTTTCTTTGTAAATCGATAAATATGAGGTCGAAGGAAATAATTTTTAAGGACAAATGTGCGTTATTTAAACTAGCGAAAATTTGGGTCTGCGGATCCGTAAACCAAATTATTTAATAAAAACGGCCTTAGGTCACATACACCATAGTAAACTTGGTCGGTAAAAATTTCTACCAAAAATGTAGTGTTTTCAATTTTATGATCAGTACATTGAGAAATTCCATAGTGCTATAAGGTAGCACTCCACAGTTGTAATCTGAAAATAAAATTACATCTAAAAGTGCAGAAACATGAACATGCATTTTGAAATGCATAAAGCCACTTTTACATTGATACCCACACATGTATACATAATTAGAATCCTTTTTTTCAGACAATTCCAAATCTGTTACAAAATAGTTAAAACAATTATGAATAAGTTCAGTATCCATGGAAACATAAAGGGTTTGGGTTGGTTGGGTTGCTGCCCCTAAATTGGTAATTTTAAGGAAATTTTACTATTTTTGGTTATTACCTTGAATATTATTATAAATAGAGATAAACTGTAAACAGCAATAATGTTCAGCATAGTAAGATTTACAAATAAGTAAACCTGACCGAAATGGTTTCTTAAAATTTGTAATTTTTTTACTAACACTTTCCACTGAAACTACTGGGCCAAGTTCATTATAGATAAAGTTAATTGTAAGCAGCAAGAATATTCAGTAAAGTAAGATGTACAGACAAATCATCATCACCATCACACAATTTTGTCAAATCCATCTGCTTCCTTTGTTTAATATTCACATAGACTAAGGTCAGCGACACAGGCTCTTTTAATAGAGCTCTAGTTTTTTTCTTCATGCATTTAAACATGCTGTAATATTGCACTATTTAAACTAGATCTGCATAACTCAACACAATTAAATCAGTGAATGATCAGGTCAATCTGAAGATACATATTTCTTATTTTGATTAGACTGTGTTCTTTGCTTGCTATTTCAACAAGGCAACATATACCAACATTTAATGTATTTGATTTATGAGTTGTATAAATATCACAGATATTTATTTCCTAACTTTTAAATACGAGAACTAATTTAACAATAATAATAATATAAAACAAATCAAGACGTATAGCATGTTATGATTTAGGAATTTTCTTTGAACATAAAGCTTGTCACGAATAAGTGATGGAATCATTCAACTTTATTTTATGCTTGAGAACGGGGTATAATGTTTTGCGTCTATCTTATATTCATTTTGTGAATGGTTCGCGTCTTAAAAAAATCCTCCGTTTGAGCAAGAGCACCAATTTAAGATCTCACCTGACAATAACTTTCGATACGATCGTTCGATGGTCAGTTCGATCACACTTGCCGAATCTATGGAAATTTACAAATTGTATGCGTTTACTTAACCGAGTTCTTTGAAGAAGTAATAGATACCAAGTTCGGTACCCTCATTTTGATGATAACCTATATCCGTGAAGATCAGACCATTTTTTCGTTATAAAAAGCCACTTCAAGTCGGTCATGTCCTCTTCCAAAGCGCATAACTTTTCAACACAATTAAATATTTTTTTAAGCAATTGCATAGTGTTCTAAAACGTCTATTTGAACTTTGTTATTTAAACATTTGTTTTAACTGAATTGACGATATGACCGATATCTTCAGCGCTTTTTTTTCAACCATTTTATTCTCTGTGCTAACGAGTCTAGCTGGGACTTGATGTCCTTTAATTTGATGCATCTTTCTAGTTTTGACACTATAATTAACTTTCACATTCCTTTGAATTTTTGAAATACTAAAGCTGTTCTTCCCCAGGGATAGATGACCTTAGCTGTATTTCTGATAAGTTTATTTAACCATGTTTGATGTGTTTCAGCTTCTTTTTTTTTTTTTTTTTTTAATGTTTTCATTTGATTAGGGTCTTTCACTTTTGAATTTTCTTCGAAGATCAGTATTTTTGTGATTTTACTTTTTATATAGGAATATTACTGACATAGTCTTTGCTTTGGTATACCCATTTGACGTGGCTCTGTACTTAAGCATCCCGTCATTGTGTTTGATTTATTGAACTATCGTAAAATTATGTATTATTGTCTCATTTTGCTAAATTAATGGTCGGTATGTTAAAGCCTTGTTATGTGGTTTTTTTTTTGGGTTACATATGACGTTTCTCTGTACATCCAATCATTGTGCTATGGTAACATCTTGTTTTCTTGTCTTTCATGTTTAGCAATGTGCTTTGTCTATATATCTGTGTTCCTTTGCTACAAATATGTTTGTTTTAATAGTGAATAATATATAGCACAATGTCGACTGCGGTACCCATATTTTTGATATTTTTAACCTATTATATCGGTTTGTTTTGTTCACATAACACAACGGATGGACAGATAACACGCGTGTAAAACGTCCAACGACTGTTTAGTCACACCATAGCATACAAGGTGTGTCTGAGCTATATTGCCTTCACTTGGCGTCCACAATCCGTCCAATAACTATCTATTTCATATTTTAATCTTCCTGTTGAGAACCAGCTCAAACAATATTTACCTAACAGATATATGTTCCTATCTGTTGTGAATTATTCGTTACTTTCACATTAAAATAAAGCACAAACTCAACAGAATAATATATCCTTTAATAATCCATTTGTATCATGTTACATCATTTTATTATTTGTTAACATCTAATTAATATTAGCAATGTTCTTGTTTACATATAAAATATATCTCCGTTAACTCAGTTGCACGATTTTATAATGAGTAAATAACAAAGAAATCCAACAATTATAGGAGTCATTGAACAATTAACGGAGTCAAATCAAATTATATTCAAACGGAGTTACAGGTAAATAAAGAGGAGTCAGAGTTTCCCAACACTATCAAAGTCCTTTCTAAGTGCTGTTACTTTGTTTTTGATCGTTCAACAAGGTACCAAATAGGAAGAGTTGAAGCATTTCTTCATTCGGAGAACCAAACATAGGTGCCGATCCTATCATAAAACAAATGAGAAAAAACACATTGGAGTAACGGACTAATGGACACCGTAATTGACCTTTTATCCGAATAAATGAAGCGCAGATTTCTGGTTATGATAGAGACTAAGATAGTTTTATTGAATCTATTACATTAATTATTGCTATTTTGTTTTCATGTGTCAATTAAAATTTAAAAGACACAGTGCATAGCTCACCTACATATATATTCTCTTGCCTCTGTGCACGACATCCATATGTATCCGTACGGACTTCTGATAAGCATATGTTTGACTGCATTTTTCACACGAAAAACATTTTCAGGATGCTATGCAGTGATATGGCTATCCAGGTCCTTTTTGTGTACATATTCTATTTTACAATCTTTGCATTTAATTTGTTTTCCCTGAAATAATAATTAAAAACAAATGTAATAGCCGTGTGAAGTATTCTCTAAAAGATGTTGTTCCACATGATTTAATTTTAGTCAAGAGAATGGCTTCAAGATACCTGGGCGAACCAATGAACAAGTCAATGTTTATTAGTTTATAATTGTATATTAAAAAGTAGACTAAATGCTTACCCTTCCGGAGCACCTGAGATCACCCCTAGTTTTTGGTGGGGTTCGTGTTGTTTATTCTTTAGTTTTCTATGTTGTGTCATGTGTACTATTGTTTTTCTGTTTGTCTTTTTCATTTTTAGCCATGGCGTTGTCAGTTTGTTTTAGATTTACGAGTTTGACTGTCCCTTTGGTGTCTTTCGTCCCTCTTTTCTTACTATATATATTTACATTTGTATTTAGCTTTTCCTTAATGTTCGAGACCACCTGCCGTCTCCAGGAAGATTCCCTTTTTACGGCATGTTCTTATTTTATCGTCTCATTGATGCATATCTTTTTTTCAAAGGTAACGAATAGTACATGATATGTTAACCTAGCAATGTTGCAGGATGTGCGATTTTCACAATGTTTTGGAAATAAAACCTTGATGACGCTGCCCATATGTATAACGTTATTATTGCCCATGTTCCCTCTGTTAGTGCTTCCTGAGCCCAGACATTGATGTGAAAGTCTTGCCAGAATCAACACATACTGAAAGATTATAATAAAATATGATTGTAACATTCGAAAAAAAAGACGTACACTGAAAAATGCAAAATAAACAGGTTTTCTTTTCTAGTTCGTATATTTTTTTTTACCTTTACTCATAATAATGCATACAATAATGGGAGAAGTGATCTCTCTACTTTATAGAACTTTCAGATTTTTCCGGAACACTTTATTTTAATTCCTGCATGATTAAAAAATTAATAAACACGTATACAGTGTTCTTAGTCGTCTTTGTCAAAGGTTTTTGGAATGTTAGGTCCTTAATGCTCTTTAACTTTGAACTTGTTTTCTATAACTATTAGATCTGAGCGTCACTAATGAGTCTTATGTCGACGAAACGCGCGTCTTGCGTATTAAATTTTAATCCTGTTACATTTGATTTATACCACTGGGTCGATGCCACTGCTGGTGGATGTTTCGTCCCTGAGGGTATTACCAGCCATGTAGTCAACACGTCAGTGTTAACATGAATATCAATTATGTGGTCATTTTTATAAAGGAGTAGGTTCAGTAAGACCCTTTTTTGGCCCTAAAATATAGCAGTTTTACAAAATTGTTAAAATGTAAACTTTTAGTTATTTATTGAAAAGTAGAATGCTTCTGCTACATAAATATAGACTGTTTTTGACAACACGATGCACATATATAGGGAACTAGCATCATTAAGTCGTGCTAAATTACAGAAATCTTCACAATTCTATCATTTTAGTTAAATTTTAGACGGTTTTCGTTTAATAAGAAAGTGGTCGCATTCGTGTTCATCCTTAATATTGAAATGTAAGTTGTATTTAATGATAATACATAACATATATAAAGGTTTAGGATGAAAACGGATGCGGCCACTTTCATTTTTGACAAAAACCGTCTGAAAAGTGACACTTTTCGGCATATTTGGTAGATTTTTCATATTTGAGCTTGAATCGGATCGTTTTTAATGACTAAATCAGTTAAAATCTTTGGCAAAAACTACTTGATTTAAATAAAATAGACACTTAAGTGTTTAAAAAGTGGTCAAAATCTATCGTCAGATGAACCTGAAATATGAGGCCAAAATCAGTCCTTACCGGACCTACCCCTTTCCTGTTTACAAAACTTTGAATTTTTCGAAAATACTAAGGATTTTCTTATCCCAGGCATGATTTTTACCTTAGCCGTATTTGACACAACTTAAGGGAATTGTGGATCCTCAATGCTCTTCAACTTGGTACTTGTTTGGCTTTATAAATACTTTGATTTTAGCGTCACTGATGAGTCTTATGTAGACGAAACGCGCTTCTGGCGTACTAAATTATTATCCTGGTACCTTTGATAACTATTTACAGGATATTCATTGGCCAGGTTAAAAGTTTTTAAAAAAAGTTGAATATATGTATCATATGTATCGCTGCAACTTATAACTATATAAGAATGAACTCAGGGAAAAAAACACAAACATATGACTAGCATGTAATTAGGGTGAACGGACCCGATACCGTAACATGTACATACAATGTGTAATTAAATGAATGAAGGATAGAATACAAATACTAATTAATAATTAATGAAAGGCATACTAGATTTCTTACCTACCCCAAGCTTAGTATTTACAGAGAAGCTTGCCATTCCCTTGGAACTTGGGATTTTGTGGGTTGACCCATATAGAATCCTGTTCAATTACTGGCACGATGTGCACTGGATATATAGATAACCACCCAGTCCTCATTTCATTTGTCCTTTAATAGTGACAGTCTGATGGCTTAGTATAAGAGGGCGTTTAAAAACCTCGTTCAAAATTTAAGATTATCTAGCAGCGTTCCCCATTCCATTAATCTTCTCCCCGGAATGCCAAGAGGTAATGGTGCTTATCTTCGAACTCCCCAAAAGTTTGTCAATGCCGGGGCAGAAAATTGCACATCCTGTTGCTCCGGCTATACATATGTGTCCCACACCATAATTGTGGTCTATTTCGATGCTTTCTGTACATTCAGGTTCACTTTTTCTTCTATATCCTTGGAAAATTGCCCACGTTTATCCCGACAGACGACCGAGTCTGCTAATTGTGTTATTGTTTACATTGGATATGATTATTACATTACTTTCAAAACACATATTCGTACTTAAATTTTTTATATTTCACCTAAATTATTCAATCAAAATTTGGAACCGAAAGAATCGTTGTATTTGACGAATTTTTCAAATGTGAAAAATAAAATTATTGATATCCCCGTACAATACCACGGTGAATAGATGAAACTGAACTCGATAAACTTCGACTTATTTAAGTCACGTGGTCTATTATGGCTCCGATACCTTAATAATAAAAAAGGGAGATGTTGCACGACTGCCACTGTCATAGTTACATCTCCACCCGAGTTAAAAAAACGAAATTCAACAATAGGAAACACATGCCGTATAGTTGGCAATAAAAGGCCCTGACATAAAAAAAAATGGAAAACAATTCATACGAGAAAACTTACGGCCGAAGTTAAAATAAATAATACAGACACGAACCAACAGCATTGACCCCCTGACTTGATTGTTTATGAGTGCTCAACCCTTCCCCTGGGGTGGCTTCACTTCGAACAATTGTATTAAAGAACTTGATACAAACTATAAAATACAGTTGATATTGGATTAACGCAAAATATTGGCACGACGGACAAAAACAAGCTATTTGTTTTGTGAATTATTTTTATATTATCATAAACACAATTCATAAAGCACATATACAAGAGAAATAATTGTTTCTGAAAGCAAGTTCAAAGCCAATGAAATCTAATAAATAAACCCTGTTCTCCCTTACTCATGTATCAATGAATACACATACAACGGATTTAGTGCAACGTCATACATAATCAAAGTAACGCACGACCATATACAATGCCATAAAAGTAAACGGTATCACTTTATGCATTATATATATTAAGCTAAAATCAAAGGTTAATTTTCTTTACAATTCTTTTATTTCACCTTCCGATATATATTGATGATGTCCCATCACTGAATAACCCATATTTCAGCCATTACTTGCCATCTCATATATCCCAGCGAACTTGAAATTAAGAATACACTGTGATAAACGGGACGATTTAAACTTTTCAATTATCAATTCCCCATTTCTCAGCAGTTACATACCCTCTGCCCCTTCGTATGGTGTTAACATCAATTAATACGTTATTCTCGTGCATGTTCACACTATACGGACTCCATATACAGGAGTGTGCTCCTAACTCAGAAACTACTCCAACAAAAATATGAGGAGGACAGATTAAAAATGACACTACGTACATTTTTACGGACACCATCACGAATTGGTTGATCCATACGATGTATATTTGTCCAAACTAACTATGGACATTTTTACCACGTGTTTAATTGTAATTTGTCAATACGTCGTCTGCTCTTTTTATTACCGAACGTGACTGTTTTGCTGAGTGTGAATTCGTAGTGCTTTAAGACGTGGCACGGTACTGATCCATCCCAAATTAATTTGTTGGGTTTTAATGTTGTCATCGGATTTTTCAAATGTTTTAACGTTTGTTATCGGTTTTTGTCAAATGTTTGAACGTTTGTAGTTGTAAATCGTAAATTTTCTGTTGTATTATTGTGTTGTATTGGGGGATAACTACTCATCCAGTTCATTTGAATTTTGGATCACCGAAATTTACACCACATATTTGGTTTGCAGTTTGATCAGAAGAAACAACCACAAAGCTAGATTATACAATTATTTATCTTATTACTTCTTCAATTAAATATTAATTAGCATTATGACTTTCACTGTTATCAATACAAGTTAGATGAGTCATCCAAATTCGCTTAATTTTCGGAACACGTTTTAGAAATTAATATATGACGTCACTTTGGGCGTTGCCTTGACTATGGCTAACAGGGCTGTGATTTTGTAACGTATTTGTTTATATATTTTATAGCTAGTCACCACTTCAGTGTAATCATGTATATCTATAATATAGTAATTTTATAAAATTTACTGTTTGCAAAACTTTGTATTATTCTTGATAATAATGATGTTCTTGTCCCAGGCGGATAACCCTGGCCTCACAACTTTTTGAAACTTTTGGTCCTCGGTAATCTTCAGCTCGGTAGTTGTTATGGCTTTTAAACGTTTTTACATCTGAGCAATGTTTTATGTGGACGTGGCGTGTCTGGTGTATAAAAATATGTATTAACCTGTTACCTTTGAATGGCTATTATTCGTTTGTTTCTCTGTCCTATATTTTCTCCCACTTATCTGTTTATTTAGTGTAACCCTGTCGTGTTATGTTGTCATTTTAATGTTATAATTATCACAGCTATTAAAGCGGGAGGTTTGGCATGCCACAAAACCAGATTCAGCCCACCACATTTTCTTAAAATGCCCTGTATCAAGTCAGGAAAATGGCCATTGCTACATTATAGTTCTTTTCTGTGTGTGTTACGTTTCGGTGTTGTGTCTTAGTTCTCTAATATTTGATACGTTTCCCTCAGTTTTAGTTTGTAGCCCGGATTTGTTTTTTTCTCAATCGATTTATGAATTTTGAACAGCGGTTTACTACTGTTAACTTTATTTTCTACCGATAAAAGTAATATTTAAAAATTAAACTACTGTGTCAATGATTGACAGTAACCATATGTCATGCTCCTTAATCAACATTACCTTCCAAATAAATATGTGCTATTCCGTTTTTGTGTTTTTTTTTTTAAACAGTCAATGTTTTGTATGAATGAAAGATTTTGGTCGAAGTGTTAATAAATTGGTGGTATTACAATTGATGGAATTTATAAGGAATAATTTACCAGTTATACACATAAAAAAAAATATACAAACACGGACATGGCGAAAAAGTTGTGAACTATACAATTGGTTGAAAGGGGCAAGAGCAACATATCACCTTTCAGAAGTATAAAAACGTAACAAATGGAAACGAAAAATCGAAAGAAAAAAAAATGTTTCGTCGTAACTGTTTTTATAATTTCTTGAATATTGATGCCATAACGGAAAAGACAACCACAGTCATGTCTTTTAAACGAGTTGACGTAACTGATAAATGGATTTTTTTGGGGAAAAAAAGTTTGTTTCCATTTTTTGAGAATTTTTTTTTTATTGTTTTTGACCCTGAGAAAAAAAAAGTTTGTTTCACCCTCAGTTGCCACTATATGAAATGCTAAAATTGAAAGAACAAAATTGTTTTCGACTTATCGCGAACACAATAGATTGTTTCGCCTATAAAAATTTTGTCCGAAAACAAAATCCATAGCCCCCCCCCCCCCCCTTTAAATCAAATGGTTGCTGCCTAAAGAAAGCAAAAACGATTGTAGTATTGTAGGTCTGTATTTGATAATATCTAGTGTAATTTTTGTTTTATAGTTTTGAATATAGAAAAATAAAACGAAGAATAATATTGGCTATTTAGTAACTCTCGTTTGTATTGTTATACATAGTTTCTGCTGCATTGTACTTTTGAAATAATCAATTAGGTAAACTTTTAACCATTTCCTGTCACATATTGCCCCTTTGTTTCCTTTAAATTTTTATTGTAATAATGTCTTACATATTACTCCTCATCACGATTTCTCTATTCTTAATGTCATTAGGGACTTCAGCATTACCTACATACCAAGTACAATAATCATATTATGCATCAATATAATACTAGTTTCTTTCTATAACCGCTGTGTGTGTGATCCACAAAAAAATTTCACAAGTTAGGAATATTTTTTTAAACATTTTGAAGATTTTAAAGATACATTCGAAAGTGTTTTTTTTTATATATATATTCATTTATTTCAAAATGTAGACACAATATCTTGAGTCGATGTGCCCTAACAAGACAGAATGGATTAATGGATATGATCTGCCATATTTGGGAGGCGGATCACACCTTTCAGTCTTTCTAGAATATTCCTCCGGGATTTTAATGCTTGGGAGTTTTTTGGTAGCTATTGGCACAAATTTTTGTTATTTAAACTGAATAAGAAGAAGTTTGAAAAGTGGAGACGTATAGAGCGTTTTATAGTGTACGAGGCCATCAATGACGTGCTGTACTATTTTTTACAGATCTGTTACGTTATTCATGTCACAGTTATTCAGGAACATTTTCCAAAACCCAAAATATGTACGATATACGCATTGTTTTCAAATGCTTTTGGAATGTCACAGACATGTTTGACCGCCGCCACATCAACTATTGCATTTATGTTGATTTTCCGAACAAGGAACTGCCTCTAGGACCCAAGGATTGTATTTTACTTATTGTTACATTTGGTATTCCCGTTTTTATTTTCGCCATCGTTGCAGCATTTGGACAGTTTGGACCAAATGGTTTGTAGTAAGTCAATTATATTAATTATTATGTTTTTTTTTTAATCCAAAGCTATATTTTGGAAAGGATAACTTTAGAGTTGATATATCCCAGAGTTTGCACATCCTAGATTGCTGCGTACAAGTAAGCTATTTAACCAAGATGTTCAAGAGTTAAAACTGAAATCAAAATGTTGAATTTAAGGACCCCATCGCTAGTTATTTGACCGTTAGACAGTTTAGGAAGGTGTCATAGATTACGACGGATATGTTCCAAAATGGCCATTGTTACATTATAGTTCGTTTCTGTTTGTGTTACATTTTAATGTTGAGTTTCTGTCGTGTCATAGTTCTCCTACTTCAATTTATGTGTTTTCCTCAGTTTTAGTTTACAACCCGGATTTGTCTATTTTATTTAAACATATTTATTTACAGTGGATTGGGAAACAAGTTTTGCAACTTATATAAATCCCTCTCCACTTTGCGGGTGCGAGTGCTGCCTTGTAGCGGCATTAGCCTCCTCTTTTTCGAAATCTACATGGGTGTCTTTAACGTACAAGAGATATGGCTCTCTCTTAACACGGGTCAGCCATTTATCGTCCCCTTCCGACGGACTATCATCGTTTCCTCAAGACCATACTCGCAAATGGTGTCAAGGGAGAGCCGAAAATTGAGTTCCTGAAATTTTCATCCCAAACGGGAATCGAACCAGGAACCTTTGTGTTAGTAGTCCGATGCACTAACCACTACACCACGGCTCCCTACTTTTGTTTATTCTCCAAATAGATTTACGGATTGCGAACAGCGGTATACTACTGTTGCCTTTATTTACATCAATTCCTTTCCTCTTTTCATTGAATGTGACCTACCGAAGTAAACATATTACCAGCAAACCAATTGTTCATTGGTTGAGCACAATCTGCTTACTCTTTTGGAGCATCTAATATCAAAAGAGGGACGAAAGATACCAAAGTCAAACTCATAAATCCAAAACAAGCTGACAATGCCATGGCTAAAAATGAAAAAGACACAGAAAAACAATAGTACACATGACACAACATAGAAAACTTTAAAAAAAAAACACAACACGAACCCCACCAAAACCTGAGGGGTGATCTCAGGTGCTCCGGAAGGGTAAGCAGATCCTGCTCCACATGTGGCACCCGTCGTGTTGCTTATGTGATTACAAATCCGGTAAATAGTCTAATTTGGTAGGTCACATTCATGAAAGGGAAGGGGATTGTAGTTACGACGTAAGGAACATATCCGATATCATTTGTGAAACGGTTATTACATAACGGTGAACTAACTCGTGATGGCGTCCGTAACATTTACGAAGGGAATATCAACCCTCGTTTAGTTTGAAAGAGGGACGAAAGATACCAGAGAGACAATCAAACTCATAAATCGAAAATAAACTGACAATACTATGGTTAAAAAATGGAAAAGACAAACACAATTTGGAACTCTTATATCTTTCTTGGGAGCAGCCAACAAGAAAATCATGATAGGAAATAGAAGAACGAAAATATCGTATCAATTGGGATATATAAATACCCTGTATGCAAGTGTTGCTGGATCGTTTCCATTTAGAAATGGAAAGTTCATAATTGGACAGCTGAAATCTCTTTTGTCGTAAGAATTTATTTTTCAACCGACTCTCTTTTTCAATTCTAAATCTAACTCTCATCTTGTACAAATGTTGTAATAGTATTAAAACACTTTACTTTTCTACACTTTATACAAGTATTTCACATTCTAAACTTAAAGTCAAATTGATAAGAGTTGGTATTGCTTTGTTTCAATTAAAAGAATGGCCTACGAAGATACACGTATCTTGTCTAAAGAAGGGATAAATTTTACTTTGAAAAGGATCACTCAGATTCAAACAAAAAATTCTCTGAAACTGACATTATCAAGATGCTCGATTTCTTGATTGACAACATATGTTACATTCGGATGACGTGTTTTTCAATAGACTATCGACATTCCAATTGGAACGAATTGTGCCCTTTTCTTGCCACGTTGTTTCTTTATTATAATAAGGAACTTCTTAGGAAGAAAGATAAGGAATTAGCAATATACTTGAACTCTACTTTCCGCTATAAAGATGATGTTCTTTGACTAAATAGATTATATACCGTAGCTGTATTTTGCAACACTTTTAGGAATTTTGGTCCTCGAAGCTCTTCAATTTCGTACTTTTTAAATTTTTTGAATTCGAGTGTCACTGATGAGTCTTTTGTAGACGAAACGCGTGTCTGGCATATAAACAAATTTTAGTCCTGGTATCTATGATGAGTTTATTTGACTAAATAATTCAAAATTTGGTGACTATGTCGAACGCATCTATCCCATTGAACTAGAGATAAAGGATACAACACATAGAGTTAAGTTGCCTCATATCTTGACTTGCATCTAGAAATGGACAATGAGGGTCCATTGAAAACAAAACTTTACGACTAAAGAGATTTCAGCTTTCCAATTGTGAACTTTCCATTTCTAAGTAGCAACATTTCAGCAGCACTAGCATACGGTATATATATCTCCCAATTGATACGATATGCCCGTGCTTGCATTTCCTATCATGATTTTATTTATAGAGGGTTGTTGCTCACAAGGAGGCTATTAAATCAAGAGTTCCAAATGGTGAAGTTGAAATAATCTCCGTAACTTTTACAGACGTCATCACGAGTTGGTTGACCGTTGTGGAATAACCGTTTTAGAAATGATATGGGATATGTTCCTTACGTCGCAACTACAATCCCCTTCCCTTTCATAAATGTGACCTTCTGAATTATTTAACGGATTTGTTATCTCATAAGCAACATTTCGGTTGCCACGTGGGAGCAGGATTTGCTTACCCTTCTGGAACACCTGAGATCGGCCCTAGTTTTTGGTGGGGTTCGTGTTGTTATTTTTTGGTTTTCTATGTTATTTCATGTGTACTCTTGTTTGTCTTCTTCATTTTTAGCCATGGCGTTGTCAGTTTATTTTTCTATTTATGAGTTTGACTGTCCCTCTTGTATCTGTCGTCCCTCTTTGAAGAGTGAGGCCAACTTTACTGTATCTGTATCGATTGGATAGCTGCGTTCAACATAGTCACCAAATGTTGAAATTTTAAGTGAGAGAACACCATCTATGTAGTGGAAAGTGAAGTTACCTTTGATAACTTACCAATTAAATGATCTTGCTAACTTCTTATCCTTCTTCCAAAGAAATTCCTGCATGAAGTCATCCTCATAATGATAAAGAAACAAGTCTGTAAGAAGAGGGGCACTGCTTAAGATGAGATAATTAGAACGTTGGACATTTTTTTTATGAAACAAAGCAATATCAAGTCTTTAAAATTTGTCTTTTAGTTAGGAATGTGGAATATTTGTTTAAAATGTAGAAAAGTCAAATGTTTTACTACTATTGCAAGATGAAAGAGTTGTATGTACTCTACAAGCTCTTTTGGAGAGGGACGGTTCGGCGTGTTCCGTCTTATGTCAGTGTTGCTTAGGCTGAAGTGTTTTGTTTTTTGTTTGAATGTTTTTTGCCTTTGATCTTTTTTCGATTTTTTCTCTTTCATTTTTAGTAAGTAGATAAATGATCACTGCATGTACTTTTCCATCCACTAACAGGTACACTCATGCCACAGTTCAGGTTTCGCTTTGTTGTGCGGGATGTATAATAACACAGACACGTCTGTTCAGAAAATAGAAGTTAAAGTCTAAGCCACCTGTAGAGCAAGAGTGTAACCCTATCTGCACGTTAAGGACCTTTGCATCAACTCATTGAGTGGCCTTTGTTTGGTCTGTTGAAAGGTCACATATCTTTCCCTATCCATAGTTCCTGCATTTTCCATGTGCATTCTAAATGTTTCCAGACAAAGAGCATCTGTTGTAGGCCTACCTTTTGTATTTATTTTTAATTTGTTATCGTCCTGAAATGCAGGAAAAATTTGCCACTGGACATTGCGCAACCAACAATCAATCATCTTGTGAATAAAGTTTCATTAGAGGGGTTGAATCAACAAGATTAATTATAATAAAAGAAGAACATATCGACAAATTGTGTGAATTCTATTGTTTTATAAATTGATCATTATACTATTGTGCTATGTAATGATGATTTTATTTCATTGGACCGCTCATTTAAACTGTTGGTGACCTACATTGTATTTATAAATGCAATATCGGTAAATGCATGTAAAACAAGCCACACCAGTCAATATTTTCACATTTTAATTTCCGATATACAAGTCCATTAGCATATATAGCATGTATAATTAACTTTGTAGTATTTGCTTAGAGTGTAATTATTTTCTCTATCATATTGTGTATCATAAATAATATGAAATCCGGTAATAATTTTAATTCATTGATGTCTCATACAAAGAAAAGAGGTAACGTTTGATTCCTAGGTTATACTTAAAAGTCAAAAACACTTTTGCTTGGCACACATAAAATCGTGGCTGTTGAGAATTTGAGATATAATGTAAAAGGAATATATGGTATGATTACTAGTGAGACAACTCTTTTAAAAGAGACCATATGACACAGACATTAACAACCATAGGTCATACAGAAGAATGCACATCTTGGCATTTGTTTTCTTAAGTTATATTAAATTATTGTTTTGACTTGCGAGGATATCGACGTTGATAGCAATTAGCCTATTTTTAATTTAGTCAGAAGTGTTTGATACATTATTTCTACCTGTTATATGCGTCGGTCTCTTCGTAGGACATTTATCTTGGGTTAGTTACTGTGTTGTGTGTTGCTTTCATATTTCGATTTCCTCAACTCCTCTCTCTATTTATCCATCATGGATAAAAAAAAAAAAAAAGTAAAATAACAAGAATGCTAAACTCCGAGATATATTTTGTTCTTCATTTCTTGATCTATTATATTGTCTCATATAACATTATCTGATAGCTACATTCCTATATGATTGCCGGACTCTTGTAACAAAATAGAAAAAAATAACTATTTCTGATTTCAGCTGTAATTATGATGGTATTACAGGAAGTCTTTCCCACCTTATTATAACATCAATAATCGGAACAATGGTCATATTTGTTACATCATTACTTTATATTTTGATATGCATCAAAATATTCAAACAGTCCAAAATGTTGGAAGTTGTTTTGGGAAGAAAAGCATTAGCCGAAAAAAGAGCACTTGCAATGACAAAGAACTTTTCACTCTTCATACTTGCATTTTTAGTGCAATTCGGAGTGTTTATTCTGGATGGAATATGGTTTGCCTTTGAAGTACCACCACCAGAAGTTCATCATTTTATTGTATTTGTAAGTAGTTGTGGTGGCATTGTTACTGGAATCGCATCTTATATAAATCGCAAAAGGGAAGGAGTGATTCTGCCTACAAAATCGAGCTGTGAGAAATCAAAAAATAAAAACAAGACTGAAATCGTTACTGTCAGCCATTTATGAGTAAAAGTGAGCCAACAATTTAATTTGAAAAAATCAAATTAATTTAAATAAAACAATGACAGTGTTACAGAAATACAAAGGCAAAGCCGTCCCCTAAATCCTCAAAATAAAAACTGACTGTTGATATTGTAACTCTCTTGTTCATTACTTAGATCAATGTAGAATATTCCTTATTAATTTTTCTATATTGAGATATCCAAATAATTATCCATACAAATAGAATATTGGAATATAAAAAAATGTGCACTGCAATACAATATAAAAACAGCGGTCTGAGGATATTCCACGGTATACAGAGTTCAATACCAGTTAAAAATATTGACTACGAAATCTTTTTTTAAACTAAAATGTATTAAAAGTTTTTTGTAGTGTATAATTTCACTATATGATCCGGAGTTAATGTTCCATTAGCAAAACAAAAATAGAGTGACAGACAGTCTGATTTCTAATAGTGAAGGTTATTCTCATGCAAACATTACAACAATTTTCTTGTAGGGCTTTCAGTGTTAATTTCTTAGATCAGTAGCATGATGATCTAAAAGTCATACATGTATGTTTCTAAAATTATCATTCTAGACATTGATGTTAGCCAAATTAAGAATTTAATCCTAGTTGTCTAGTGAATGTTAAAACTAATTGCAATACAAGAATTTGTTATTGTAAATCATTGTGTTGTATTTGAAAAAGAATATGAAAATTATATATTTTGCGGAATTTTCACAGAACACCAGATATCATTGATTGGGCAGTAGAAAAAAGGAATATTGTATGTTTTTCCACGTTCCGAAGCTTATGGATGTTGGTTGTTTTGAGTTTTCGCAAGAAATCTAAAATTTTATTAATTTCAACGTACCCATTCAGCAGTTATTGACAAATACAACTTGTGCGCTATTGCCTGCAAATCTTACAATTCTACTCTTCTTCAAATTTGCAGACTGCTTTCAGTAAATCTGGTATTTACCCGCAAGATAGACCAGTTCTTGTTTTCTATTTCTGAAGCTATTCATAAACAGAGCCAATCAGAGGAAAATACCAAATATGATGATATCCCAGCCGTTGAAAATTTAACAACAGAACCGGTTAGTTTAATG
This sequence comes from Mytilus edulis, assembly GCA_019925275.1. NCBI lineage: Eukaryota > Metazoa > Mollusca > Bivalvia > Mytilida > Mytilidae > Mytilus > Mytilus edulis. Next base: position 2,491,109 of record CM034352.1, read on the forward strand.
TCAAATTCAGAGATCAATGCCTATATTATCAAAACAGGAAAATAAAATAAAAACGTCCCGATGTTTATTGCTGAAAAAAAAAATGACGAAAACACAGCTCAAAACATAACTTCCTTCAATGCAAAATCAACAAATTTTTCCATCAAAACAGGATAGACGTTCCGTGGCATCTACAAGATAGAAGCAGAAAAGGCAATTACAGAACCAGAGTCTAAAAATAATGGAGTACTATGCATAGTAAAAGCCAAGGACTAAGTCTAAAAACAACAATAATGAAACAAACTTGCATTTTGGCTAAGAAAACAACAACTAAGCGTTAGCAAAATTGTTATCTTCCTGTTCAACTACCACAAACAAGAAATTAAAACAGAACCAACAAGATACACAAACAGCCAGGTCCATCCGAACTACACAACAGTTGTTTCCGACAGTTAATTACAGATGAAGATGACCAAAATGATAATAACACATTGTGTTGTGTTTGCAACATGTGGTAGTCAAAGGAAAAGTGCCAGGATTTTAATTAAGTACGCCAGACGCAGCATCTACATCAGACTTATCAGTGACGCTCATGTTAAAATATTTTGAAATAAAGGCAACAGTAGTATACCGCTGTTCAAAACTTGTAAATCGATGGACAAAAAACAAAATCGGGGTAACAAACTAAAACTGAGGGAAACGCATTAAATATAAGAGCAGAACAATCACACATTACAATGTAACGCACACAGACACGGACTTCTCATTAGACAATATCCGATGAGAATAACAAATATAACATCAAAACCAAATACATGAATTTAGGATAGAAAATTACCGTGACACGTCTTCTGGTAATGTGAATTCACACTCAAATATAAGATAAAACAAACTTCACAACGTTAATATGTAAGACACACAGAAACGAACTATAATATAATAATTGTCATATTCCTGACTTGGTACAGGACATTTCTTATACCGATGTTCAAAACTCTTAAATCGATAGAAAAAAAAATCCGGGTCACAAACCAAAACTGAGGGAAACGCATAAAATAGAAGAGAATGACAACAGAACATTTAAATGAAACACACACAGAATCGAACTAAGCATTAGACCAAATCCGCTGAGAATAACAAATATAACATCAAAACTAAATACATGAATTTGGGATAGAAAAGTACCGTGACACGTCTTAAAATAATGTAAATTCATACTCAAATATAAGAAGGAAACAAACGACACAAAAGAAATACAACGTTAAAATGTAACACATAGAAACGAACGATTTGGTACAGGACATGTTTTAAAGGAAAAACGGAAAATTTTATAAAGCCGTGCAATTAGGATCCAAAATTCCAAAAAGTTGTGCCAAATACGGTGAAGGTGAACTCTGCCTTGGATAAGAAAATCCTTAGTTTTTCGAAAAATTCAAAGTTTTGTTAACAGGAAACTATAAAAATTACCACATTATTGACATTGATGTCAACACCGAAATGTAAGCTACTTGGATGGTAATACCCTCGGGGACAATACGTCCATCAGCAGTGACATCGACCCAGAAGTGTAATACACGATTGCATCTTCATTGTATTCACACAATGAGGTAAATGTGATCGTTAGACTCATCTTAAATTGTCTGTGATGTATCGGTTCTACGCAGTTCAGATAAATTTTACAGGGAAACCTGCAAATAAACGTTAACTCATCATATATACCAGGCTTAATATTTAGTATTGGAGCCAAACGCGCGTTTGGTCTACAAAAGACTCATCAGGGACGCTAGAATCGAAAAAATAAAAAAAATAAATTAAAATAGTAAACAAACAGAAAAGAAACTGGAGAAGAATGGTCATGATATACATTTGTTAAATGCTTGACCGTTTCCAGTTATCTAATTTAAGAACATTTACTTTAATCAGTACTTTATTAACAGTTTTGAGTTGTGAACATTTGCTTGATTTATTAATATGATTTTTATCTTCTATGAAAAGAAAGTAATCATGATTCCAAAGGAAAAGATTTGAGTTAAGAGGGACGAATGATACAAAAGAGAAAGTCAAACTCATGAATCGAAAATAAACTGACAACGCCATGGCTAAAGACAAACAGACAATAGTACACCTGACACAACATAGAAAACTACAGAATAAACAACACGAACCCAACCAAAAACTAGGCATGATCTCAGGTGCTCCGTAAGGGTGAGCAGATCCTGCTCAAGGAAAAAATACACAGAAGAGGATAGCACTGCCATGCTGGACTTTTGAATTGACAACATATTTGTTTAATTTGAAGGTTTGGTCTTCCAATAAACTATTGTAATCCCAATGGGTACCAAATGCGCTCTTCTACTTACAGTTTCGTTTTTGTATTACTATGAAGCAGAAGTTATCCAAGGGCTTGTACAGAAAGGAGCCCAGCCTTTTAATTACACCTTTCGGTATATTGATGATGTACTGTCTCTTAATAATAATAGATTCAGTGATAACTTGCATTTAATATATCCAAGTGAACTTACTTCCGACACAGATAAATCTGTTCCCCAAGGGTGACTGGGGTATAGAAATATGGTCACTTGGTCTTCTCCCGACCGGCAGTAAAACGCTTGCCGAAGTGGGGCGTCCGTTTGGCTGTGCGGGATGTATCAAGTTCGCAGTCACGTCCGGTCAGAAGGGGGACGTTAAATCCGATGCCTCGTGTAAAGAGAGTGCCACGCTCTTTGCACGTTAAGAACCCTTGCAACAATTCTTTTGAGGGGTCCGTAGGTGGCCTGTTGCAGGGCAAAATTTCTGTCCCTATCCAATATACCCTCCTTTTCCGGTGGCAGTCCAAATTTCTCCGACCATCATCCCAGATGGCCTATATTGTATCAACCTACCTATTGTATTTATTGTGAACTTGTTCTCGTCCTGAATATGCATGAAATATTTGCCACTGGACGTTAAGCAACCAACAATCAATCAATCAATCAATCAATCAATCAATCAACGATAAATCTGCTACATAATTAGACCTTTTTACTCGAAATGACTACTGATGGTAGGTTGAATATCAAAATTTATGACAAACGAGATGATGATTTTAATTTTCCTATTATAGTCAACTTTCTATTTCTGTGTAGCAACATACCAGCGGCACCAGCATATTGAGTATTTGTGTCTCAATTGATACGTTACTCTAGAGCTTGATCAAAGTAAGTTGATTTTGTTGAACGAGGAATAGTGCTTTCTCAAAAGTTGCTAAGACAGGGCTATGAATCAATTAAATTAAGATCATCACTCAAGAAATTTTACGGCGCCATCATGAGCTGATTGGCCATTATGACAAAAGGGTGTCAGAAATCATATCTGATATTCTTCTTCTGTTATAAACACCTTCCATTATTACCGAACTGAACAAAGTAATAACACGACGGGTGCCGTATACCGTGCAGGAAATGCTTACCCTTCCGGAGCACCTAAATACACTTTTTTAGTTTGTTGTTGTTTCTTATCTATTATTATTTATAACTGTTGATGTAAATGTCCTTTGGCTTTTGAGTCTTTGTTTATTCCTTGGTTTTGATTGTTATTATCTGCAAGAACATTTATTAAATTAATGGTAAATAACAAAATTGTTATTTACAAAATTTTCTAAAAGCCTTAAGCGGTACCTATTTCCCCGTATCATGATAGATTTCCTGTAAAGTGGCTGGTCAAATGTTATAACTGTAATTCGTTCTTGATGAGAGGTTTCTTTGGATACGAATATAAGTGTCGAGTACATGCAACTTATATCGTTTTTATTTAGGTAAATCATAGGCAAAAAAAGACGCCTGTATTTCTACTTTGATGAATTATCTGCATTGTTCAATGCCATTCAGAAAAAAGGAGGCTTGTCGTGTCACGTGCCTTAATCTGTCTATTTTCAATGAATTGGTAAATACACTCCCTCTGAAACTTCTTTGAAATTCTGCATTTTTGCAATACATTTTATTTTGACCATATTGTAATTATAAGCCTGGTGAAATACACGAGATTTTCCCATGCCATGACAGGCATTGTTACCGTCGATGGAATTAATGTTGTAATCTATGTTGTCAGCGTTGTATTGGAAACAATGTGAACATCAATTTGATCGGTTGTTTTTTCTTGTTTCTAATTTCTGAACCGCCGAATACGACGAACAACATCCCATGTTCCGTAGTGTATCAAATAAAAATATCGAGCCAAACATATGATGCATTTGCTTTTGGTGTTTTACCGCCACTCATTAGCACCGCGTTAAGGCTATTTCGTGGCGATCAGTTTTTCACCGACCTTCAAAGGGAAAACTGACAATCCTAGTTAATTAAGATTTGAGTCGAGTGCACCCGCATTAGCGGGGTTCGAACTCGTAACCCGAGTAAATGGCTAGTGATTACTACTTACAACAGTCGGTCACCCCATTTGATGCATTGTGAGTCGTGGTCATGTTGTTTGCACGTTGGTCTGTCCTATCGAGCGTCCTTTTCAACTTTGAACTTGAAATTAAAGATACTTAAATTTTTGTCCACCGACATAGATCTTTTCCGGTTTTAATGAGTGCTGCTGTTGTTTTCATTGAGAAAAGTTTGTCTTCGTCTGATAACATTAACATAGATTTTTTTGTAGAAATTGTGTATAATAGTAGACAGTTTTTCGGAACGTAACTACATTTTCGTTTCCATTAAGCTCTGTTATTCAAACGGATGTCCCATAATGATCTTGTACCTTCTGCTTCATGTATGGTTAACATTGAGAATGGAAATGTGTCAAAGAGACAACAACCCGACCAAATTAAAGAGCAGACAACAGCCTTATGCCGCCAGTGGGTCTTCAATGCAGCGAGAAACTTCCGCACATGGAGGCGTGCTTCAGCTGACCACTATACAAAAAAAAATAGTTCAGTGATAATGGACGTCATACTAAACTCCAAAATATAAACAAGAAACTAAATTGAAAAATCATACTAACAAAAGCCAGAGGCATCTAACTTGGGATAGGCGCAAATATTTCTGCGGGGTTAAACATGATTTGTAAGATCTCAATCATCCAACCTAGTCTAGTCAATCTAGCATAATTTGACCCTAACCCGAAAGTAATTGCAACAGAAGATTGTTATGTTTTGTTTATCTATTGTTTTAGATTTATGAGTTTGACTGTCCCTTTGGTATCTTTCTTCCTTCTTTTATGCCCCACCTTATGCTTCACCTACAATAGTAGAGGGGCATTATATTTTCTGGTTTGTGCGTCCGTCTGTCTGTTTGTTCGTTCGTCCCGCTTCAGGTGAAAGTTTTTGGTCAAGGTATTTTTAGATGACGCTTAAGTCCAATCAACTTTAAACTTAGTACATATGCTTCTTATGATCTTTCTAATTTAAGAGCCAAAGTAGACTTATGACCCCAATTTCACAGTCAACTGAACATAGAAAATGAAAGTTCTAGTTTCAGGTGAAAGTTATTTGTCAAGGTAGTTTTTGATGAAGTTAGAGTCCAATCAACTTAAAACTTAATACACATGTTCCCTATGGTATGATCTTTCTAACTCTAATGCTAAATTAGATTTTTTATCCAATTTTACGGTCCATTGAACTTGGAAAATGAATTTGCGAGTGGGACATCCGTGTTCTTTGAACTCATTCTTGTCAAGTTTTAATCTTTAGCATTATACCCCAAATACACACAGAAAAAAGTTCCATAAAATCTAACTTGAGGAAGACTAAAAAAATCACCATTTAAAACTACTTTTTTTGCTTTTAAAAGGGAGATAACTCTTGTGAATAAAGGCAAAAATATCAATAAAAATTGATACAAAATTATACATTTACCGCTTTTTTTCATCAAAATGTATTGTAAGGCTTTTTTCTACCACAGGCATAGATTACCTTAGCTGTATTTGGCAAAACTTTTAGGAATTTTGGTCCTCAATGCTCTTCAACTTCGTAATTTATTTTGCCTTTTTAACTTTTTTGGATTCGAGCGTCACTGATGAGTCTTGTAGACGAAAAACGCGTCTGGCGTATATATTAAATTTAATCCTGGTATCTATGATGATTTTGTTTTGACATATTCCCCGTATTCATTCTCAATATGATATTTTATGTTTTACTTTGTTCTGTATTTGTGTTGCTGTTATTTTTCTGTCTCTCTCATTTACCTGTTTTTGTTGTTGATGGTGTCTTATTTAATTGTTCTTATTTGGCGCATTCTTTATTTCTCAACACAATGATTTTCTGTTCCTTAGAATACAATTTAAGTAAAGATGTACTTCAATAGAGTCATGTGATTTTCTCCCGATTAAAGTTCTTACTTTTGCATTTCTCTAAAATATATTCATTGTTTAATGCAAGATTTATCTAACGCGAGAAAAAAGATGAATTACGCATCATACATATCTAAATCAATTCTTTTAATATCAATTGGAGAAATAAAATAATAATAAAAAAATTCATCAAAGTAACAGATATTATTGCTTTGGACCATATGGATACAATATTGAGAAAGTTCTATAGTCCTGTGCCGTGACACATAATTACGAAGCCGTGACACAATTTTAATGTAAACTGAAAATCGATGAAGCAGTTAACCTAGATTAACACATTCCAAAATATCTTTATTCTCTTCTTCGGTTAAAACGAGCGTATTTCTTTTCCAAATATTGTCTTGGCATACATACAACAAGGAAGCGCTTGGGACAATTGCTTTTACAAAGGACTGTACTGTAAAAAGTGATGTTTTTTTCTGTATGAATTAATGTCCATTAATTACAGATGTTCCTTCAGGGAAAGTCGACCCCCACTCATCAGTTTCTTCTCCTGTTAACACAATTGTGACTCCCCGATGTAGCTTTAAGGAGGAAGAGACAATTTTTCTCATAATCACTTAAAACTGTAAACATCTGACCGGTCTTCTTTGACTTCCAACAAAATGCCAACTTGATCAGTGAACAAACAATGGTCACGCTCAAGGCACCCGTCGCAATAACACGACACGGTTCGAAATTGTACTCTGTTTGTAGATTTTTTGTTTGTACTCGATGTATGGTCCGTATACCCTTTATTGGTTTAAACGATTTTCTATCTCTAGGAGTTCTTCTACCTATCTAAAAATTGCAAGCATATGACCATGGTGTTGTAAATCGTTGTAAATCGTGACTGCGCGAATTGAAACAGTTATACAGACGAACGTATATGAAATTGTCCGCGTATAACGGCAATATCTGCTTGATTTTTCAAAAATCCACCTGCGGCATACTGTTGACCCTTTATATGACAACTTTCAAAATAGTTCCTAATTATTTGTTTATATCCAAATTCGACTACAGATTCTACTAGGGTACCAATGCAATGAGATATAATTGCATTTGTCTTCGTCATTAGAACTTAAGTGTTACTCGTGGATAGATGTCTCATTGGCAATCACACCACATCTCCTTATTTCTATATTTTGACAGCATACAGATTATTTCTAGCAGTATTTTTGTTCTACTATTAAGTATAAGGGTTAAAGAGCTTGCGTTGCGGTTTTTGTTGTATTTAAGTCACATTGTTTAGTATGGTGGCACAATTATCAACTATATCGACTTCAATATCTAACACGTGGACCTAACATCCGACAAGTAGGTATAATTATCTAACTAATCAACTTAAAAATATCAGACATGTTGAGGTGAATAAAGTATTGATGATTTTTATTTGATACTTATATACTTTTAAAATATCAATCATAAAACGGAAAAATTTCAACCTATGTTTGGAAATATTAATATTCAATTAGCTGTACGTATAACATATCTCCGTATTTGATTGTTTACATATTGATACGTGTCCATATTCGTATACATGTATGTAGTAACACAATTTGTAGGATCCTTTACTATAGATAATTTAGCTGATCTGTAACAATAACATCTTCATGCCTTATATATCATGTACTGTAGTACGCCGCTGGATTAAAACTGACGTGGAAAGGTAACACATGCCCACCGAGAGCTCTTTTTTTGAGAGCCCAGGTGGTCGTGTGGTCTAGCGGCACGGCTGCAGTGCAGGCGATTTGGTGTCACGATATCACAGTAGCATGGGTTCGAATCCCGGCGAGGGAAGAATAAAAAATTTGCGAAAGCAAATTTACAGATCTAACATTGTTGGGTTGATGTTTAGACGAGTTGTAACACAATAATGTATACACAACGTTCAACTTTCTTATTCAATACTTAAATTGATACGAATATCCCTTATGCATGATATGCTAGTTGTATTTCATGCGATAATAATATTAATGTTCTCCACTGAAGATTAATTTTGTATATACTTGTATAATTTTGTTGTTGTTTGGTTTCTGTTTTTTTAGCTTAACAAAAAATTACATGAAAGAAAAAACATGTGAAAGAAAAAGTATATTCTAAGTTAAAGTTTTAGATGTTTTTATAACAAAATAAATACTTTAAAAAAACGCCATAATGCAAAAAATGGTTACATGAACGTCAAAAACGTCAAATAAAAAGTAAAATCACAAAAATACTGAACTCAGAGGACAATCAATACGGAAAGTCCATAATCACATGGCAAAATCAAATAACAATTTTACTAAGCGACGCTGTGACCATATTACCACTGTGTTGGGACAATTTTGTACATTAATCTTAAACCTTTTTATATTGAAATGTTTCTTCGGTTTGAAAATTTGCGATTATTGCTTAAATTTTCTTCTTAATTATACAGTTTTCACTTATTTCTAAAGATTTGTAACAACTTGTTTTTAGTATTTAGAAAAAAATGAAAATGCCATTTTTGTGACATTTTGGTAGATTCCCTTCCAACGCATTAGTAATCGACATAAATTGTCAAAAATATAAACGAATGCATACCACCGTTTCTTTTTTATTAGGAATTTGTCATATTGGCTTCATTTCTCCATTCTGAAATCCACAATCCTTTTTTTCTTCGTTTTCTTTAAAAACATCGAAATTACCAACGTTAAACGTTAGTTAAAAGTTTTGTGACGGGAGCCCAGTGGGGACTCGTATACATAATATGATTTTATGTAATGCTAACAAAGAGACTGCGATATGAATAAATGCCGTTCAAGATGTTCTAGATTGCCGGACATGTAGTATTTTCTGACTTGATAACATGCTTTACATATTTAGAGTAGAGTATCAAGTAGAGCATGTTTTTTTAAACGTTGTTGTGACAGTGTTTTTCGGGGCTTTGATTTTGATTATGTTGTCGAAGTTCTCATTGAATTCGTTCTTTTAAATTGAGAATCCAAGTTTTAAAGCATTTTTCAAGTTTGTTTTACATAATGATATTTGATATAAAGACTTTGATGACAAATAATCTCGCTATCAATGGATTCTCACCTGTTATGCCGTAAAGGGCTTATATTTTTCGTTCAGTGTCTACAAGCTGAAATAAAGTCTTCCAAGGTATTCTCGAAAATGGTGTCAATTACATCACAAAGCCCTAACGTTCCTCTTCTAAATAGTATACATTTTTTATATTTTATTTACTTGTGGGTAACCGCAATTAGGAGGAACCCTCAAAAACAATATTAGTATGTTACCCGTCTACACGGAAAACATATCATTTGTCTCGTTTGTTTTTGGAAAGCTTATTGATAAAAGTTAAGAAATACTAATAAGCCACCGTAAAAGTTATGTTTTTAGTGCTCCGAAGATTTTAAGACAAAAAAACATTTGATATTCCCGGTATTTTTCTTATTTTAAGCCGATTATTGGTCAGAGGTACATGAAATCAGAAAACGTCACCAACATCGAGCGTAACGTCAGTACGAATTTGAAGAGCATTGAGGACCAAAAATTACTTTAAATTTTGCCAAATATTTAAGGTAATCTATTCCTGTGGTAGATGTATTTCTTCATCATATGAATATCAAGTACAATCCCTAGCGTTAATATGTGTCTAGTATTATACTATCATAAAATGTATGAGAATATAACTGTCTAGTATATGCTTCACTACCACACAAATCTTTCATTCGATCCACTACAAATGTAGGTCTTTGGTGGTTATTTATCATCGTCATTATCTCCCAAAACAATCAAGCACTTTACAGAAATGTTGACATTATTTGGATTTAATTTAAGTGATAGAAATCAATGCTGCTTAATGAAAATCTATCAGTATTGTTATAATAAGTGAAGGTCGGCAATCCGATTACGGTGTACATTTTCTAAAATATATGTTATACATTTGCATATACAAAAACGAAACTTAAACGTAAAAGAAAAAAAACCTCATGTTAATCTTGTGGTTAAGGCCAGTCAAACTAATAAATCATAAATCAAATATGTCACAATATATACTAACATAAAGGAAAATCACAAAAATTCCGAACTGAATCTGGTTTTAAGGTTTAGCAAGTCAGGAATTTGACAGTTGTATTCTATTCGTTTGATGTGTAGAGCTTTAAATTTTGCCATTTGATGAAACTTCTTATTTTGATTTTTTTTCCGTTTCAAAGGCACTATTGTCTTGTATCGTTGAGATGTTTAGCAAATATTCGTTTAATTATAAAAATAAGAAGATGCGATCTGATTGCCAATGAGACAGTGATCAACAGAGATCAAATAGAATAACGAAGATGCTAACAACTATGAGCTAAGCCAATATCGCACAGTCAGCTCTCAAAGGGACCGCGATGACAGATATAAATTCAAACTAGAAACTTAAAAGCTTAATTTAAAATCAATAAACCTTTTTTGCAATTCTGATTACACCAATTTTGTTTAAATCCCGTCTGCTCTACATAAAAACTTAGTCCACTTTTAAAAATAATTTATTTTTAATCATGACAAAGCTTAAAAGCTATGATTAATTCGACACCAACAACTGGTGATTAACGCATTGCATGTTATATTTGCTTAACCCTGGAATTTGTGCAATTTTAAAAAAGGTGTGGCCGGCTTTATTGTCTATTTAAGATTTAATTGTCAATTTAAGTTGAAGAAAACCTTGAGAACTATAACGTATTATTTTAATAATATCTAAAAAGTGCAAATGGTTAGGTTGACATTAAATTGAAGAACGTCAGTTTATAAAGAATCTTATACTTCTAATGTATTCGTCAGTGCATTATCAGACAAACGTGACATAGTGTTAAAAAAGGAAAGTTAAGATTTAATTTCACTATTTTTAATTACTATTTGAATAAACGAAATGAAATATAAACTAGCAATGCATTGAAGACCTATTGATGACCTTCTGCTGTTGCCTGTTCTATGGTCGGGTTATTGTCTCTTTGACTAATTTCCCATTTCCATTCTCAATTCTATTTTATATTCGATGCGAGAAAGCAAATACTATTACTAAGCAAATACATGAAAACGGAAAAAAGCGCAATCACCATAAATTCCTTTCACAACAAATGGTATAAATATTCAAATTTTAACTGACTTTTAATAGAACATACAGAGCAAGCTAAGACGGTTGTTTGCCATACTATTAAGATGAAGTTGTATGCCTCTGCAATCGTCATTTCCATATGTTTAATGCCAGCGTTCAGTGTATCCAATAATACGTTTGTTAGAAAATTAGGAAATCCTATTTTGCGATTAGAAAAAGAGAACAAACCCACGACAAATGGTGAAGTTATAAAAACCGGAGAAGGGATGAAGCACACAGGCCCAGCAGTCAACGCACCACGTTCACTAAAGTTGTATCGTAGAAGTACCGGGAGTGGTTTGTCTGTATCACAAAGCGAGCAAATCGTGAATCTTCACAATGTTGCACGACAACAGGTCCAACCTCCAGCTTCGAATATGGCAAACATGGTAAGTAATTATTGTATCTCAGTAAAGTAGGAATAGTTACTACATGGACACAAACAATGATACATGTGCTGCTAAAAAATATATAATGAAGACCAACAATATCAGAAACTAAAGACCATTAAAAACTGTCCCCCTAAAATAAATGTTGTAAAATATCAGCTGCTTGACACAATACGAAGGCTGTTTGATCTCCTTCGCTGCGCTCACTCGACAAAAAGCTTCATTTTGTGACTCGCAGCTGATATTATACGATATCAATATGTAGACAACTTGATAATTGGTACTTATTTTGTACTTCATATTGTCCCAACATAGTAAGTTTACAACTTACAAGACTCGCGATAGATTGCAGGAAATAAATAACAGATGCATAATACGAGCTAGTTATTCCGACCATTTCTTGTAAGTCAAATATATGTACATGTAGTATTATTTTAAGGGTAATAAATTCGATGGTCAGTCTACTTGTAATATAAATTGAGGCCATCGTTGTCAGGGGATTATTTGAGTGAATTATACTGCTAATGACAATTACATTTTAAGCATGAACAGTGCCCATCTTAAAAAAGGTTTGATTGTGACTGTCATTAAAGTGAGCGGGTTCTCGCTATAGAACCTGGTTTAATCCACCATTTTCTGTATTTTTCTGTATTTGAAAATGCCTGTACCAAGTCAGGAATATGACAGTTATTGTCCATTCGTTTTTGATGCGTTTTGTTATTTGATTTTGCCATGTGATAATGGACTTTCCGAATTGATTTTCCTCTAAGTTCAGTATTTTTGTGATTTTACTTTTTAAACACATTTCTAATAAAATCTGGTAAAAATTTAATTATGTTATATAACAATGACAAAATTTGGGTTACAAATTCAGCTACAACATCTTGATATGAATTAATTGTAATTTAATTCTTAAAAGTTATACGGATAAAGAGCTTGTGGAACATTTTTTTTTAATAATTGTTCATGCGTAAAAAATGTGATCATTAATTTTTCATTTTCATCAAGGCATTCAAATTAGACTGCACGCACGACATTACTAAATGTGTCATTATTCAAAGTATTGCGCGTTACGTTTGCGCGAAATAGCCCTTCATTCGACATCAATGCAACTTCCCACCTTTGGGCTTATAAAAACATTACGATTGATTTACCCTTTATCAAATTTAAAATATCAGAATTTTTGGAATGACAAATGTGAAAACTGCAAAGATATAATAAAATCTCCGCGAGCGGATATTCTACCTTGCAACAGGCAATCTAGGGACATATAAAGGATTAACACTCCCTACACCCGTTATAATCGTACGTAGCTGCGTACTTATACATCCCGCACAATATCGTTCACAATATTTCAATGTTTATTACAGGGATAATGAACAATATTATGATAGAGTAGTTGAGTTGATTTGATAAAAAATCCCTTTAGTGCTCTTGAATAATATAAAGGTATACTTAAAAGTTAAAATAGGTCCGTATTTATAGTACATGGGCATATAGGAAGGGATCAAAATTTCAGGACTGTTACTTGTCGTAACTTGTTGTTTTGGACTTCTGAAACCGATTTTGGCGAATCATAAGTCTTCATAGCTTTAATGAACATTACATTGAATAAAAAACCGCAGGAAATACCCCGTTTGTAATGGGTATCTTAGCTTCACACTTTTCCGTACAAACAACGGTACATTGCCGACTCATCTAAAGAGTTGTCCATTTGAATGACAAAATGTCTGTCTGCAGTGAAAAGTAAAATCACAAAAATACTGAACTCAGAGGAAAATCAATTTGGAAAGTCCATAAGAGGGTCTTAAGAAATACAACGAAACTGTTTACTCGCGTAGTGGTATTCCCCTTATATGGATTTAAAAAAGACAGCTCATAAAGAATTTCTGGATAATTTTAAATCTCGATCTTTTTCTGAGATAAGTTCAATCAAACTTTACATTTTTCAAAGTGTATACCACTTTTTACATTAAAGCGGGAGGTTCGCTGAAAAAAAAACCCCCAGATTCAACCCACATTTTTGCCCTGAAATGTCCAGTAATAAGTGAGGAAAATGGCAATAGTTATCTTATAGCTCGTTTATGTTATGTGTGTGTTGCAGTGTCGTTCGTTTGTTTTTGTTACACTTCA